>JAODLL010011565.1:0-29580 GCA_026546735.1 Forbesichthys agassizii | reverse complement strand
ATGCATGTGACGTGCTGCATCTAGCAGAGTGCTAACGCTAACATTGTTAGCTGCTGCTCGCCTGGTATTTACCGCGTCAAATCAATGTGGCATGTCGGGTTACTACATTGTATACTTATATACAGTATTTAATACTACTAGTACAGAGCAATTTTAAGATTTGATAACAAAGGAAACAGAATTATGAGAGCTGCTTACTATATCGCAATAGTAATATTTGACAAACTTATCGCAATTATACTTTTTGATCACATCGGGCAGCTATAGTTTTTACCCTCTCTTACTCTACAATCTCATCAATCTGATGGTGTTAAACATTAACTTGTAGGCCATATTACTCGTGTGTTAGCGGTCTGATTCTACAGTACCGGTATAACTGAACTGTCCTAAAACAGCCTAACACGAGAGTCTGAAGGGAAAGGCGAGAGTTAATGCATCTGCTTTGGTGGGTATGTTGTATGTGGGTATTTGATAAAGAATGCACTAGTTGTAGTTATTCATGTTAGAATTGGTATTACTCAAATAACACACTTTATACTGTTTTAATTTTTTTTTTTCTCACTGCTAAGCTTGAGGTTGCATAATGTTTTGGTATTCCTGAAATGTATTTGAATTTCACTTCATTTTGTTTGCTTTATGTATAAGGCATTCCTTTATAACAAGCTCTTGCATATTTAATGTAAGACTGTTAAGAGAATTTATGTTTAAATATTAAAACCAGTTAAAGGTGTAGTTGGTGATTGTAACATAATACACTTTTTGTGAAGTTAAGCAAATATTGATAATCTAATGTTTCTACACTGCTCTGGCTTTGTAATTTAGAACACAAAGTGGTACAACACTAAAAAAAAAATCATTAGATTAATCATCAAATAGGTAATCGTTTGGTACAGCACTAAATGTGATAATCCACTTTAAACAAAACATTTGACTCTAATTCCTTGGTCTGTTACCTAGGTCTCTGTCAAGGGACAGGCGCAGAAATAGGTCTCTTTCCAGAGACAGGAACCACAAGCCTTCCAGGTCATTCTCACGGTCAAGGAGGTAAGTGTATCTACATAAGAGGTGAATCTGAATATGGTATTCAGATGAGAACAAATAATGGATTTTTACGAATATCTATTTTTAACATTTTTATTTTATTTGTGTTCGGGAAGAGAAAAGGTTTATGTGAATGCGGTGGATACTTGTCCTTTGCTGATGTGACAGGAAGATGAGAGAAGTTAAACAAATTATAAGCAGTGCTGACCACAGACGGTTTTTAAAACCTTATAACAGGCAAAACGTAGCTTGCTACATCTACGCCTACATCTGCAACGTCACACAGTTGCAGATATTGCACTGGAGAAATGGAGCTATCTAGTAATGTTACTGTGACATGATTTAATCTTTAAAGATAAAGCAGAGCTGGTTAAACCATTGCTTAGGCTAGTGTTAGCCTTGTAACCTAGCCTATATTTTTTATATTGTATAAGTAGCTAGGTCTGAGTTTTATTTGGACAAGAATTGGATCTTCTTTTGACAAGGATTGGTGTATTTGCATAGTGCTACTCTGCTCTTTTGCAGATTAACTTTAGAGAGATTTATGTTTTACGGAGATTTAATTTTGAAGTAAATAAATCTTTTCCCGAACACGGCGGAAATCGGAAAAAATTTTGAATGAGACATGAAACAAGCTTGACAGTGAACAGATAAAACGGTATTTTAACATTTCAGGTTATCTGACTGCTCTTATGTTTTCCTAATCGCTACTTCCAGAGGCCTACTTACTACCCATGTTTCAAATGTGTGGTAAAGCGCTGTACATAACACTGTCCCTGTATTTTGAGCTATTCTCTCTGACAAAAATATCTTACAGAAGGCAAATGTCATACTCCCATGGTTTAGCCGGGGCTCTTAATTTAGCTCTGGATTTATTTTTGTTTGAACTATGTTGTACAGTGCCCTTGGGTATCTTGAAAGCTGCTTGGAAATGTTTTTTTTTTTTTCCCTTCTCGCTGTGATTATAGGCTAAAATGTTTATCATAGGCATATTCCATTGGTTTATATGCCTGATTATCTATAAACGTCAGACACACAAACATACACTCACATGGGACTCAGTACGCTAGCACAACCCATACAGTTGGATGGTTTCATGGGCACCTATAGTTTTAAGATGACAAACCTTTTTCTCCAGGAGAGTTATGCCAATTTATAAAATGTATACAATTACTTTAGCTGACACGAGTATGAATAAAAATGGTGAAAACAGTGACTTGTCACTTGACTGTGGAGAAGGTGCTTTAACGTATATTTATTTCCCCCAGCCGCTCCAGGTCTACTGAGAGGAAGTGAAGACCATGGACTGCGATCCAAGATTGAACTTTTATACTGTCTTTTTTTCGGGGGGGGGGGGGGGTTCCCCTCCCTTTTTAGACCCCTTTCCCCAAAAGTCATGTCCCCGTACAGATGATGTAACCATGTGTCATCACTACTTAATTGGTAATTCTGTAAGGCCCTGATTTTTGTAGGGGGGAGGAGGTATCATTTGTCAATTGTTTGCTTTAAGAATGCCCCTAAACTCATTGTAATTCAAAAATGCAATTTCTATGAAGCCGTATCGTGCATGTTGAGACAGAATCCTGGAACATTACCCCATTATCTTGTTTTGTTTCTGTTTGAACTTGAATTAAAGTTGAAACGATGTTTTAAATTTATTTTATATATTTTTTGGCATTTATTCACTGTTTCATCTGACTAGACTAGATGCATACATAGCCTGCTTAATGCCAAGAGAGCTAAAAGCAAAATGCCATTCCACCAGATAATCTGCCTCATGATGGTGGTTCAGTAGCTGCAGCATTACATCTTGTAGTCTGGTGCAATAGCCTCATTGTTTAGTAATACCTGCATTCATGAAAGGGTTTTATTTTTAAAAATAAAATTGAAAATAAAGTTTGCTCCATATTGGTTGACTAAATGTGTTGCTGTAGTAACTCAAGGCTTTTCAATAAAATGTAACATCACATTCCTTCTATCTTGTGTCCTGAATACTTGAATGAAGTTAAAATACCTTGTTTAGCTAATAAAATTGAGTAACTTTTCTTGAGGTTTGTTGACGCAATGTGCATTTTGAGGAAGTAAGTGGTTGCAAAGTATCACAGGAAGCTATCGTTTAGTCTTGCACAGCACATTTCCATGTACATAACTACAGTTGCCTTAGCAGTTGGCTAAGGCTGACACCTGTACAAACCTGTTCGCGTTGTGTGGACCAATAACTTTAAGGTGAGCACTTATTAGCATTTTTATATTAAGCATGTTTGTGTGTAGACTTAATGGAATGAGGGTGATAGCAACTGCGTACAATTTGTGCTAAATTATAAATGGCCATCTTGTGAGTAATTGCAAATATGAATAGCCTAATTTGGGGAATTTAAGAAAAGTATAAATGTCATTTATTATAACCATTTATGTCACGCCTTAGGTAAGAAGAATAGCCATGTCTATTGAGAGGGCAAGGAAAGTTAAAATGGGTTTGTCACCCAATCTGGCTTCAAGCCAAAAAGAAACATGTGGCCCAGACGATAGAATTTTTATAAATAACACTGCACAACCACACCATGCAGGAGAACAAAACATTGGATCAGCTGATGCATTGTATTACTCTGATGCTGTAAAGCAGTCCTCATCAGAGGTTAGAACAAGTAGAAGAAAGCTTGGCTCCAGTCGCAGGAATAAAGTAGACCTGCAGAAAGGAGACAACTCAGAAATGCAAAACACAACAGAGGAAGTTGAAAATCAAAGAAGTGACGCATCTTTTAAAAGCAGCGAAATGCATACTAATACAAATGAAATGTTGCTAGCTTCTGAGCTAATTTGCAACATTGTACAGGAAGACCACTCAAATATACAACGCAAACTACAAACCTCTGAACACTTAAGCGCAGGAAATATGACAATATTACAGATAGATGAATCTATTACTGAAGAAAATAGACGTTTAGGAGAAATCCAAATCATTCAACATGAGGAAGTGAGGCATGAGGAAACTAACCAAGATGAAGTGAAAAGTCCCACCTTAAAAGTGTTAAACAAAATGAGTCAGGAGGAGCTAACTCAGTTGAGTTGGCATGGCAATTATTTGTATTTGCCAAGTATTCCTCACCAGTCACCCCACTCTCTAACAGCAACTCCAGAGGTGAATATTCTGTTACCCAAAAGTGAATCTTTGCTAACAAACGATCATGAAAAAGAGAATGACAAAAAAATGGATGAAAGTATCAAAAAAGAAATAATGTCCACAGATGCCATTGGGTGTATTCTTGATCAGAGTAGAAACACATTACCTAAAGAGCTACTACCAAACACTGAAATAAAATGTAATTTTGAAGTATCTGAAGATCTGTTTATACAATCTCATCACGCAGAAGATGTACATGTACATAATCCACTGCAAATTGAAGAAATGCATCCACTTCATGATTCCTCTGGTGGTAGCCAGCCCAGTGCCACAGGAAGTTCTGATGTTCTTTTAGGAAATCTGACTGGAGATAACCATGTTGATTTACAGGAAATGGCACAAACGGTTGTAAACCAGCAATATATATTAAATCCAGAGAACACACACTTGAATAATAAACATAGCACCACAGCAGAAGAAATAGGCATTGGACAAAATCCCATATATAAAGATGAGGACCAAGCAGGAAATTGTATGAAAGTTTCAAGTGCTCAAGGTAGTGGGATCGAAAGATTCCCAAGGAAAATTGAATACGATGATTGTTATTTTCAAACACAATCAGATAGCTGTGTCTTAACTGGTGAGCAAACTAAATTGTCAGGAAAAAAAAGAAAGATGGGATCAACTCGTAAAATTGGGAATATCCCAAATCAAACATTTGCATATGAAGGACTAAAACATAATGAATTATTGAAAGAGTACAAGGAAACTTTGGTGTGTGATGACATGACATATTTAAGACTTGCAGTAACTAGTGGGCAACATTGTCCCTCATCTGAAGAAGCACATCATATAAAGGAGATTAATGTCCTGGAAGTGTCCATACAGGACAATATTGCTCAACAAAAGACAAATGAAATAAAACAGGAAGAGGAAAACATGGACATATGTTATTTTACTGAGGAATTAAAGAAAGAGGAAAGCTTCCAGCCACATGCCATGTTGCTGTGCAAAGAAAGTTCCGACATACAAGACATGTCATATGGCACAGACAATCAATCAATCAAGTTAAGGAAGAACACATTAGATGATGGAGACAAAGAAGTATCTCAGTACCAAAACCTGAAAGAAATAGTATCTGATGAGAATTATACAGTAAAGAAACAGTTAAATGACAGAAACTTAGCACAAGAAGAATTCAGCAGTTATAACTCTACGCTTGGTACATTATTGCCCCATTCTATTGAAAATAAAAATGTCTTTGCTTACACTTGGGATGCAGTTAAACGTTCCCATAAGGAAGATCCCCCAAGCAAATTATTTGACTTGGAGATGCATGTTTCTGAGCAAGACAACGTGTCTAATTCAGATGAAGTGGATGAACTTCCAAGTCTAAGTATTTTGCCAAAAGCTGACCCGAACAAATATGAAGTAATGGAAGGTGTCCTAAAACCAAAAGTTGGCATGATCCACAAATCATCTGTAAAAGAGGAGTTGAACCTGAGAGTTGAGGCTACATGTAATACTATTGACATTCAAGACACATGTGACTTGCATGAGGAATTAGAAAAAACTGAAATGACACAAGGTGTGACAGACATAACGTCTGCATCTTTACTTTCAACTCAAACATTGAGTCAAGATCCTAGCATCCCCATTAATATGGGTTTAAGTGAAGTTGTGAGTGACATACATCTGTCAATCATTCAGATGAGAGAAACAGAAGAACCCAAAACAACAGAAAAAACAACACACTCAATTTCAAGTCTACCTGTTAAAAATGAAGTGACAGAAGAGGCACCTAAGGAAAACAAAGAGGTCATAGTACATTTAGAATATGAAGAAAAGTATGACACAATGCAAACTGAGATTGTACAAAGCTTGCCTAATACTACACACAGACCAATAGATCAGTACCATGAGCCAGACCCAGGTGTCTCTACTGCTGAGCAAAGTCGCACATACAAATTGTCAGGGAAGAGAAGAAAAATGGGGTCAACTCGCAGTAAACTCCAGAATGTCCCAAATCAAACAATGACAGATTTAGAAGGACTAAACCAGCATGACGATATAGACATTAGGAATAACATGTGTGGTGAGACAAGTGAGCTTCAGACATCCAGTGGCTCCACGGCTGCAGTAAGTAAATCCACATCACGTGAACACACTATTCATAACATCGATTCCACCATAGCAGAAACCAATATGTTTGATGACAAGACACATGTAAGTCCTGCTGGCACAGTTGGGCAGCATTGTCCCTCACCTGAGGACTCTCAACATCAACTGGAAGAGACGAATGTCCTGGAAGTGTCCATACAGGACAATATTGCTCAACAAAAGACAAATGAAATAAAACAGGAAGAGGAAAACATGGACATATGTTATTTTACTGAGGAATTAAAGAAAGAGGAAAGCTTCCAGCCACATGCCATGTTGCTGTGCAAAGAAAGTTCCGACATACAAGACATGTCATATGGCACAGACAATCAATCAATCAAGTTAAGGAAGAACACATTAGATGATGGAGACAAAGAAGTATCTCAGTACCAAAACCTGAAAGAAATAGTATCTGATGAGAATTATACAGTAAAGAAACAGTTAAATGACAGAAACTTAGCACAAGAAGAATTCAGCAGTTATAACTCTACGCTTGGTACATTATTGCCCCATTCTATTGAAAATAAAAATGTCTTTGCTTACACTTGGGATGCAGTTAAACGTTCCCATAAGGAAGATCCCCCAAGCAAATTATTTGACTTGGAGATGCATGTTTCTGAGCAAGACAACGTGTCTAATTCAGATGAAGTGGATGAACTTCCAAGTCTAAGTATTTTGCCAAAAGCTGACCCGAACAAATATGAAGTAATGGAAGGTGTCCTAAAACCAAAAGTTGGCATGATCCACAAATCATCTGTAAAAGAGGAGTTGAACCTGAGAGTTGAGGCTACATGTAATACTATTGACATTCAAGACACATGTGACTTGCATGAGGAATTAGAAAAAACTGAAATGACACAAGGTGTGACAGACATAACGTCTGCATCTTTACTTTCAACTCAAACATTGAGTCAAGATCCTAGCATCCCCATTAATATGGGTTTAAGTGAAGTTGTGAGTGACATACATCTGTCAATCATTCAGATGAGAGAAACAGAAGAACCCAAAACAACAGAAAAAACAACACACTCAATTTCAAGTCTACCTGTTAAAAATGAAGTGACAGAAGAGGCACCTAAGGAAAACAAAGAGGTCATAGTACATTTAGAATATGAAGAAAAGTATGACACAATGCAAACTGAGATTGTACAAAGCTTGCCTAATACTACACACAGACCAATAGATCAGTACCATGAGCCAGACCCAGGTGTCTCTACTGCTGAGCAAAGTCGCACATACAAATTGTCAGGGAAGAGAAGAAAAATGGGGTCAACTCGCAGTAAACTCCAGAATGTCCCAAATCAAACAATGACAGATTTAGAAGGACTAAACCAGCATGACGATATAGACATTAGGAATAACATGTGTGGTGAGACAAGTGAGCTTCAGACATCCAGTGGCTCCACGGCTGCAGTAAGTAAATCCACATCACGTGAACACACTATTCATAACATCGATTCCACCATAGCAGAAACCAATATGTTTGATGACAAGACACATGTAAGTCCTGCTGGCACAGTTGGGCAGCATTGTCCCTCACCTGAGGACTCTCAACATCAACTGGAAGAGACAAATGCACTGGAAGTGTCCATACAGGACAGTACTGTTTTTCAAGGGCATAAGGCAAATGAATTAATGCCAGAAGAAGACAAATGTTTGCTAGAAATTGTATGTAACATATCTCATAAGGAAGGAAGGAGGAAAATGGGTTCCACTCTCAGGAGTCTAAGAGGCAGGAAAAATGCAGGGCCAATAGACCACCAAGATGAAAAAATGGAAGGTGAACTGAACACAGACCTGAATTATGAACCGTCTTTTAAAGCGGAGTTGCATGAGGAATTTGAAAAGAGAGAAATTATCCAAAATGCAACAGACATAATGTCTGCATCTTTAATTTCAACTCAAACATTGAGCCAAGATCAAAACATCACCGTTAATATGAGAGAATTTGTGAGTGACAGGCAACCATCAATAATCCAGATGCACTCAAATTCAGGTCTGCTTGTTATGACAGAGGCACCCAAGGAAAAGAATGAAAATGAAAAATATCACACATTGCAAACTGTGTTTTTAGAAACCTTACCGGACACTACACACAGACAAAAAGATCTGCACCATGAGCAAGACCCAGGTGCTATGAGGCAGTTGAATGAGATTCAACAAACAGAGAACATAGAAAAGGCATTTCACAATGAGGTAAGTCCAGCTAAGATGAGAAAAAAGCTTGGCTCTACACGCATGAGCCTCAGACCCAGAAAGGAAAACTTGCATACAGAAAGGGAGGATAATAATGAAGTGTTGGAAATTGCAAAGGATTTGGAAGAAACCAGATTATCTGAACCGGTGAACCAACAAACACAACTCATAAAAGGTGCTGCTCCGCCAGAGAAAGAGGCATTGAAATCAATGATGGTGTATGAGTCAAACCTAAAACCTTTGGCTCATCTGCCAGATTTGGAAAGTGAAGTAACGCATATAGACCTATGTTACCCATCAGAATCAGAGACTTTTCCTGAAAATGACACAAAAGTCCCATGCAGAAGAAGGAAAATGGCATCTAATCGCAAAAAACAAAGGCAGGACTACAAAGAAGAATCAAATAGTAATGACAAAACAAATGACATTTATGCAAATGATCTCCAAAGCAACACAGAGGAAAATGCTGACTGTCAAATTAACAAACAAATAACAGAGGTAAGACATTTCTTTTCTATTATTAAAACTTTGCTGTGTGTATTATTTTGTGAAATGTACTTTCACGTTTAACATTTCTGGAAACAGAATGTAAGATATCGTGTCAAGAAAATAATTATTTTATAATAGATCATTGGGATGGTAAAATTAGATACAATCCAGTCAACTGTATGCACTTTTGAAAGTATTCATAGTCATATTACATCAGTCTTTGTTTGTGGTAAAGCAAAACAAAAGGATCATATATTGTGTAACTACCTGTCCATCTTGCTTTTTAGGTTGCTACTTTGTATGACAAAAACAGCAATCAACCATCAAATATCAACACAGATTTAGAGAGGTAATGAAAGTCAATTAATTTAAATGAAATTGATTAAAAATCATGAATAATTTGTATCCATACCCAAAATATGATATTTTCTGAATAGGTAAGAGCATGGTTGAATTATTTTAAATGTTAGTCAACATAGGAGTTTGTAGGATAGATAGTTAACCTAGTAAAAAAGAATGTGGAAAAGTAAATGATTTGTACAGAATTAAATTTACTTCAATACTGTTAACACCGCTTTGTAGTTCAGCCCATTTACCATCAGACGCTTTAGGGGCATACCATGTATATTTATATATCTTTTTTTTTTTTGGCAGTTGGCAAATACCTCAACAGGTGACGCCAATTACACTCAAAGATGACCAGCAGAAGATAAAAGAGAGATACCCTTCAGGTAAACATGCGCATACTGTCACAGTTTCAGTTTAAGTTTGATGGTAGAGCAATTGTAATGTTTCTAAAAATAAAATACATGATGCAAGATTGCACAAGATGCAGTATAATGGAAAGGTGGTACAAAAGGTGATCTGAGAGTTGCTTCCCTTTTGCAGGTCATTCACATTTAAGTGACCCTGGAAAGTGCTACAATGTGGTGTTAGTTGGCAATAGCAATGTGGGAAAGACTTGCTTCATGAGAAGGGTCCAAAAGGGGGCATTTTCCAAAGAAATCTGCTCCTCCATTGGTATATTTTTTATATTTTGCCTATACAAAAATATATAAAGGAATATACAGACAAACGCATCAACATTTTATATAAACATCTTAGGGATTGATACGTGCATGAAGGCTGTGACAGTGGATGGGAAAACAGTGTTTCTGTGTCTATGGGATACAGCTGGACAGGAAAGGTAAGAAATGCACTTAATAGCATAATGTCTGCAGGCTACACCCTTTAAAAAATCCAAAAAAGTGAAACCATTATGCAGTATGTCTTGATCATTAATGTATTATTTTTATACTCCAAAGGTTTCGCAGTATTACAAGACAAATCTTTCATAAAGCAAAGGTATTCCTGTTGTTCTATGACATCACCTCATCTGAGAGTTTCTCTGATGTCCGCTATTGGCTTAGCTGTATTAAGGTAAAGTGCATTTTAAACCTGTCTGTCGCTATTCTATTGCTGTCAATATTAAATTAAATTTAAGACATACATAATACTGCATTTTTGCTGTAAAAAGAAAATACATTTACTTAACTATACAAATTATATATTGTTTGAGTCTTTTTTTTTATTGCAGACATTTTTGTATGAGTAAATTCATTATTGAGCCATCTGCATTTATATTTTGCAGGAGGGAGCTGCAGAGGATGTGATCGTTTTACTTATTGGTAATAAAAATGATTGTAAACGACAGGTTGAGTATGCTCATGGGGAAAGTCTAGCAAAGGTACAGGACAAGACTGCGTATATCTTTCTTTCTCTTATTTAGACAATACAGAATTATACTGTTTATGCGTGACAGGAAAGTATTTTCAGACACACCCATCTAAATGATCATTCCTTTCACAGGAACACAACATTGACTTTATGGAATGTAGTGCAGCTACAGGTGAAAATGTGATAATGTGTATAGAGACCATAGCAAGGTGCATATATGCTTTTCTATTATGCCTGTACTATTTCGTCAAATATTACATCTGTTACATGAAGTGTTGCATCTATTTGCTCAACTCAGCTTTTGTCATCTACAGGCTATTGAGTAAAAAACATGCAAAACAGGAAGACATGATGTTGCACAAACCTCCGATGAAAAAAGCATCTGGCTGCTGCTGATTGTGTTGCAATATAAGTTATACAGAAGTTTTTTTGTTTTACACCCCCCCATCTAATTAAACAAAAACACAATTTCGACTTTTTATTTGATTAAATCATTAAATCTCATAAACATCAACTACTTTGCCTATATGCAGTGTAAATATGCATATGAAATGAGCATACACATACCTGAGCATAACTGTTTAGGCTCCAGTTTCCTTAAAAGCCCTAATTTATGAATAACTTTAATTAGGTATTTGATTATATTAAAATATGCTGTAACAAACGGTCGTGTAACAAATGGTTCATTCATGCATTAAGAAGCCACAGTTGTATTTTACCTATTCCATTGCATTATTTGGCTTTGGCTTTATCACGTCAGTTAATACATGTGCTAATACAAATGTTATTGACAGAATAATCTCATATATATATTATATAATCTATCGAATCTATAACCTTGATACACAATACTGAACAATTGTACACATTTTTGTTTGAATTATTCATGTTGATCACTAGAAAAATAAACAGCATAAACCGAAATACATTGTACATGGATAATTAATGCACAATTGTTTCCTCAGTAAGTAACATTATGTAGATCCACTGCCTTTGTTTCTATAGTTGAGCTCTTCATTTGTATGCCAGAACGTTTTCCTTTTCTAGATGCATGATACTTCTGAATGGCAAGCATGACATCAGAAGCAGTCCAATGATGATGGGTTAAGGCATCCTCTAGAGTAAAGGCACCGTCGCGTGTGCGCCTCACTCCCCTGCATACTGCGGTGCTGCGCAGCTCTAACCCTATCTCATGCAGTACCTTCCGCAGATACCTCTGAGTTTCATTTACACACTGCACTTCTGGAAGAAAATAACATTTTCTCATTTCAATATGGAGAAAGAACACAACTAGGCTTGTGTTGTGAGCTCCACATGTTTTCAGCCTGGATCCCCTACATTCAAAATCAGTCTTTGTCTGGTTAGTTTAAAAATTGGGATGGGTTTTGGATTAGATGGCAAAAACAAAAATCGATAAAACCCACAAATTGCAGACAAACCAGAACATTCTGCCTACTGAACATATCCAGAGATTGTTCTGTGGTCATGAACTGAACACTGGCCAGTTATGTGGTTATGTTTTAATGAAGGGCATCCAGACTAAACACAAGAATAGACTCACAAAGGTAGTATAACGCTTTGATATTATAAATGTTTAAATGAAATTATATGATACTGCCAAGAATAAATATATTTGAACTTGTAACCTGTATATGTAGATATTTACCTATTGTGAATTGGGGTGGCTCAAAATGTATACAACGGATGCCTGTCAAAATAGGGGGAGATTTCCCTTCTGGACCCAGTAAACTTTTCACAGCCATCTCATAGGCTTCCTGCGACTGCATATCCACATTAGAATACCTGCAATAAAGAACACGGATCCTTGAATCTGACTTTTTCATAAAAATATAATTGGTATTTTAATGTTTACTATGGTAATACGCTTACATCAACCAGGCCTTTTGATTAGCTCCCTGCAACATTGCCAAGACAGCCTCTAGTTTGTCCTGGGTGATGTGACCTTATGGACAAATTTAGAGGTTGTGAGAGGGTCACATATTTGCCCAAAAATTATTAATTAAAATGGGAGATGGAGAGACATTATATTAAATAGTAATTTTAAATTGTTTTAAAAAAAAAAGTAAAGTTGTTTGTCACACCATATGTGGACCTTTCCACAATTTGGCCTGTGTGTGAGAAATCATCTGTTGCAATCCCAAATTCACCCTCCAGAGTGTAATCCTGAAAAAGTACAAATCTATGTAAATCAGATGTGAAGAATTTTAAGTATTTCCACCTATGTTTGGCATGCAAGTTTACCTTAGTTTGGTTTGTTTTGTAGAGGTCATTGAGAGTTCTGTTTCCATTCCCAACACCCAGAACTAAGTGTAAAGCAAGCCAGGTTTTAAAGTAGCCTGTTACGATAATTATATCGACTTATCGTGCAATATATGGACATATCCTCAATTTTTCAGACAATAATAATAATAATAATAATAATATTGCTTGTTGTATTTACACGAGCATTGCTGACATAAGAAAGTAATAGCCATGTTGTGCTGCTTCTGTGCTCTCATCTGCCTGATCGCAGGCAGTGCTCCACACACATACAGTATACACAGCAGACAGCAACAGATGAGAAGTGTTCCTTAAGGTTTTAATGTGTTTTTCCAGTCAACTACATAAGTCCAGTTTGGAAGAAGAAATGTGAAAATGTGCCTTTAAAAAAAAAAATGTTGCCAAGCAATGCAATTGGTTTTAACCAATCATAACGAACAATTGATGTCCATGACAATAGCGGAAAAACATTGTTTACATGATTCTGACAATATTATTATTTATAGCAATTATTTCTGGGACAATATGTTGAATATGTCGCCCAACAAAAATAGTTATCTTGACAGGCATATTAATAAGAGATCTAAATGGGAAAATACATGTATACTAGGCAACACCATTGCCCATCACTTAATAAAAGCTTACCTAGAACACCAGAAGAACATGTATCTAGACGATGGCCTACTCCGACTCTGATATGCCTAAACTCAGGTCCAGTCACTGAGAGAGAGAAAAACAACAGAAAAAATCTACAAGAAATAAGGATCAAACAAACTTAGACCTTACAGTGAGCCACATTGAGCAGTCTAATGTACATTTAGTGAAAAATACACGTTGCAGGAAGCAAAACACACCCACCCAGGGGATGTCTGGCCAATACAGGCACATTGGTTGCGGTGAGGGTGATTTCAGTTGGCCCCTCTTTCCCACCACTTGGTTCTCGTAGGAACCTCACTGCCTGAGGCAGAGGCTGTGATGGAATAGTGTTTATACCTGGTGAGGTAACAAACAATACGAATTATATGTTCTTGGTTTCAAGATGATGTGGATCGATGTAATCATGTGATTAACTTCAAATTTCATAATCTTAATGTGTGCAACATGGTCTGCTCAATTTGGTTTACCTTCTAGAAGCGTTGTCTCTATACTGTCTCTAACGAGTTTCCAATGGACGCCGGGTGGTTTATAGACACAAAACAAACCTTCTAACCGACGAAACATTCGAATTAAAGGAGTTGCCATTATGTCAGCAGTACCGGTATTGTACTGGTATAGGTAATCATAAAGATTTTAAGTGGAATGTCAAACTATAACAGGCAACGTAGCATCATTCAAACTTGAAAAAACTATTATATGCTGTACGGTAGTTCAAATATGTAAAACCAAAAAGCCGAAATAAACCTGTTTACAGGGTGAACAACATGGGTTAATCGTGGAAAATATAATGTTTAGGTCACATGTAAACTGGTTTGCGCATGAGTACCGTACACGGATGTCACGCTGCCATCTAGAGGCCTGGAGCGGCTAGCTAGGACGGTAGTTTGTATCAAGTGTGTATGCAATATTATTATTTGATTGCATGCCATGGACAGACCTAGGTCTCAACCGGCCTCAGCTTGATTTGGAGAACCACTGGGTGTCACGACATTAAAGGTTATGAAACCTGCAATACCGGTACGTTATTTGAAGCTAGGCAAACCTAACCAAGGGTAAAAGTGGACAATGCGCCGTATGATAAATATAACAGGTAAACCATGTGGCAGACACACTAGCATGCATCTCTACATAACACCGTTGATCGTCATATTTATTTAGAAGATTCACAATGTGTGGGGTCGGTGTAGTGGTCATATACTGTAACTGCACGTGTACAGATCTGAAAATGTACATACATTTTTGACTAGCTTTCAAAATGTGTAACATAACAAATTTTCACTTTTTGGCCAATCTCACACGTGTTCTCATCTCCGAATTACAATGTATTTATTTAGGCTAGGCAATAAAAACATTTTCAAGATTCTGCCCTTTGTTGTGGATTAAGGATTACCGTATCATACTATTTAACAGGAATGTGTGTGGACAAGCCTGCTTGATTGGCATTTCCATGACTATCAACTGACACTGAATAGATTGTATGGCATTTGGCAGACGCTTTTAGCCAATTAACTAGTACATACATACACCAGCAATTGTAAGCAACCAATATCAGAATAATTACAGCATTTTGTCATCGTGTCTATCTACTACCATGTCAATATAAGTGTGCTTACTAGAATAGATGCAATTTTGTGACATGCCAAATTTGCATCTTAGCTCCACCCAGCTAAACTCAAACTTTTTACATTTAAGCAGTCAATCATCAATCTTGTTTTGGTTCATCCCACCCACACTTTCAGGCTCCTTCTAGTGCGTTATGTGAACATATTTACGGAAACGTTTGCAACAACTGTTTTTTGTTTTTTGTTTTTGATGCATACACTGGCATGGGCATCAGGTTGTTGTTTTACCACAGACTGCATTCATCACCCTGAACGTGTTTATTTTTCTTATTTCACTTTAGCCCGGTTTAGCAATTTTAGATTTGTAGCCTGGTGTAACCAGCCATGCTCCAAAGTGTTGTTTGCCGTCGTTGCTGCTGGGCATATAGACCTCTAGGTAATATTGAAACTATTGGACAGTGCTGAACCAATTGGCGTTGCAGCAACTGGTTTTATCTCCTTCCTCTAGCGCTACCACCAATTTCTAAATATGCTTTATTTCAACGTCATCTAACTACCTACCCTGGTTGGACCGCCAGCAGGGCTGTGCGAACGTTATAGCGAACAGGGTTTCCAGTATTTAATCTCAGCGAAAAGAAATTGATCTGAGAGCAATAGTCGGGCAACCTGACATGCCAGATATATGTGTCTGTCCATTAAAACAGTTCATTGAAATGGCAGGTGCTATCCGAAAACACTTGGCAGGAGATTGGACGAACCTGTGAACCACCAGAGCCTGTTGTTGTCCGCCAATAGGGATGTGTGCGATTAGTTGGTTGAACGATTAAACGCTGGGACCATCGCTAGTCTGCACCATAAATACTAGTCGGTTAAACACACACACACACACACACACACACACACACACACACACACACACACATATATAAATATATATATATATATATATATATATATATAAATAAAATATGCAATGTCTACATGCGTTTCACCTTGAGAATGTTATACAAGTTGTGTGCAGGAAATCTGCTCTGTTTGCTGTTTCTGGGACTGTCATTGTTGATAATGAAGATGTCCTCCCTTGAGAATACATGCAAAACAAAATCACTTAATAGAACATACCATTATCATTAAAATAGCTGAAGACCACAAAATACCAAAAAATTATAAAATTCTACTTACAATAAATCACCCTCGGTGAATGGAGGCTGGAGGTGCTCGAATGGGAACAGAGTGACAAAGGGAACTCCCATATTTAAAAGGACCAGTGTCACATCTGCCACACTAGGAACCCACACCGCTAACATTTGGCTCCCATTACTCACTGGTAAACAGTGAAAACACAAAGAATATGCTGTCATGGAATTGCCAACACTATTACTTATAAACACAATGGGTAAAATAAGTATTGAACACAACACAATTTTTCTCAGTATACATACACTATATTGCGAAAAGTATTTGGCCACCCATCCGAATCATTGAATTCAGGTGTTCCAATCACTTCCATGGTCACAGGTGTATAAAATCAAGCACCTAGGCATGCAGACTGCTTCTACAAACATTTGTGAAAGAATGGGTCGTTCTCAGGAGCTCACTGAATTCAAGCGTGGTACTGTGATAGGCTGCCACCTGTGCAATAAATTAATTTGTGAAATGTCCTCACTACTCAATACTCCACGGTTAACTGTTATTGGTATTGTAACAAAGTGGAAGGGTATTGTAACAAAGTGGAAGCGATTGGGAACAACAGACACTCACAGAGTGGGGTCAGCACATGCTGAGGCGCACAGTGGCCAGAAGTCGTCAACTTTCTGCAGTCAATAGCTACAGACCTCCAAGCATTGTGTGGCCTTCGGATTAGCTCAGTGTTCGCCTATCAGGACCATATCAGGTAATTTGAATCATGTGTGTTGGAGCAGGGAGACATCTAAAACATGCAGGACAGAGGCCCTCTAGGACCAGGATTAGCAAACACTGAGCTAATCGGACGAGCTGGCATTTTATTGCCATCCTAAGGCACACCTGTTCTGGTGGATGGGTTATCTCTGCAAAGGAGAAGTGTTCACTAACACAGATTTAGACAGATTTCTGAAACAATATGAGAGAAATAGGCCTTTTGTGTACATAGAGAAAGTATTAGATTTGAGTTTAGCTCATGATGAAAGGGCGCAAAGACAACATTTTTGCGTTTATAATTTTGTTCAGTGTATATAAGGGCTGGAAATTTTTGTTTTTAAACAAATTAA
Source organism: Forbesichthys agassizii (assembly GCA_026546735.1). Classification (NCBI taxonomy): domain Eukaryota; kingdom Metazoa; phylum Chordata; class Actinopteri; order Percopsiformes; family Amblyopsidae; genus Forbesichthys; species Forbesichthys agassizii. The sequence goes on along the minus strand of JAODLL010011565.1, from coordinate 12,109 downwards.
TCGCTCAAAATTGTTGCGATTCTTTTATTTTTATAGACGGGACAGTATAGAGACAGAAAGCGAGTGGGAGAGAGGCCAGATTTGTGGTTAATTAATGATGATTAATGATTAATGGTTTCAAATATCATATAGACACCTTTTAAATCACCAACCATTTGGAACCTCATAGAAAACACTTCAAAGCTTAATTTTAAAGATATTAGGAAGAGATAGAAAATGCAAGCAGCCACGTGTTACATACAGTATGCTTCAGTTATTTAGAGAACAAGGGTAACTGTGACGTCATTACGGAGGGCGACGTGGGGTGGAAGAGTCTGAAACAATATTTACACACACGAGTTCTGAGTATATAAAATAAGACAAATAGCTAATGGGAGAGAGAGTGAAGTAAAGGTACGAGGGATAGTTTGATGTTTGTATGTCACTGGCAGCTTAATCAAAATTGTGTTTTTTTTATAACCAATCCAATGTTTTCTCACACCACGTTCCTGGAGACCTGGAGGAATGATACCGTACATATAGGTCCTTACCACGGTTTGGATCAGAAGTCCAGAAAGTTACACAAGCGAAGCCACACACATTTAAACCACAATAATGATGGTAGACGACGAGCACAACACTAGCGCGCACAGAGACTGAAACGATTCCATGCTATCCTGTAACCTCGAGTCACGTCAATAAATAGCTTGGGTGTTTTTGCTTTTGTACAGTAGGTACAGTGCCTATTAGCTACTAAAGTCGAATTGCATCGGTTGTATTTTACTTCGGTGTTGCAATTTGTCCATAATGCTGCTTTAGTGCAAAGCGTGTCCGTTTCACGTGGGATGTTCAGCGGGATGAAAGACCGCGACTATCTTGTTACAACTAAGAAGGCTAAGAACATTTTCTATCACTATGTGATAGATAATAACGTTTTTTTAAATTAGAATTTACAACACTGCATGCTGGGCAGACGCATCATTTTACATCTTGTGTTTTTATAGGCAATGCTAACCTACATAGCCTACTATAGCATAGGATTACTAATAAAAGAGTTTGCTTAGTTTTTTAACCCCGCAGGCCCAGTGCATTCAATCTATCACACAGTGTTGTCGAAGTCAGCCTCTTTTGACCATTAGCACATCACAGTAAAAGTAAAGGCTGGATCTGCCAAACAACCTAATATAACCCAGTCTAGGCTAATGTATGTAACTTTGTTGCTTCCCTGAATATGTTGTCACTTGTCATAAAGGTAGAATATGTAAATATATTCATTATTATACATAATTGAACTGCCCAGTGCAATTTGTAACATAAGAAATTAGTAGAAGAGACGGGACTGAGCAGATAAAACATTTATTAGTGATTTTGTTAGGCTTATTATGTTATCTGTATAAAATAGGCAATTCATGTAAGTTCCTTTTTTTCTTAAATTAAGCATTTTAACAATATCGTGATAATACCATTGAACGTGATAATTTTGGTCACTATAATAGTGATATGACATTTTCATACCGCTTCATCTCTAGAATGATTGAATTAAAACAATATTGGGCCATAGAGGTATAAAGTCTAGCACATTTTACAACCAATGTGGATGTCAAAACAATAGATTAGTTAAAAAAAAGATAACACCAACCCTTCTGTTGAGCAGTATTGATGGCGATTTCACAGAGGGCCATTAAAAAATTATCCGAGATCAGTTTCTCAGAGTGGACAGACATCATCTGAGAGGGTCAAGCAGTAGAGGGTTACTCGCAGTTTTAGACATCTGTTAATAACGCGTTCTAGTATTCGGGCCTACCTTGAAGAGGAAACGAGAAACCTTGGGTGGGCAAGGTGAACTGTAGTCAAAGGCTTCTTGAAACAACCCATCGCTGATATGACATATCAGCTGAGCATGGCTGGACCTGAAGAATGACAGACAGACAATGAATATCAGGGACAGAAATGGAATAAATTCTGCTCATTTCAGTGGTTCTCAATCATGCAACCTAACACTACTCCAGCAGACAAGACACCCACAGAAGAACCTCACCAAAGAAGTGTTTTCTGCGCCGTATTCTGTGGGCTGACATTGCAACCTCTGAGCTGCAGTGAGTGCTGGTTGAAGATGTGGCCAAATGTCTCTAGGTTGAACACAACCTCTCCTGGACACACATCACTAATGCCATTGGACACCAATGCAAAACGCTGCAGGAATTCCCTAGGACACGAAACACATAAGCAGGCATGACTTCTAAGGAAATTATAAGCGCATGACCAATTCTTAGGTAAAAAGCTATCTGAAGAAGAAAAGAAAAAAAAAAGGGTATTATAAAAGCTACCGATGTCATTTACTAGACATTAATAAAAATAATGGATGCATACAACTTGATTGTACTAGTCCAGCAACACACACTAGTCTGGGAAAGTTCTGTCTAGCAAGTCTGGCAGGGGTTCTGTTCAGTAACAGTAACAAAATATTATTATTTAATCAAAACACTGGTAAGTTATGCGACCAATTTCCAGTTACAAAACAATTTGCGACGAGCGGATCGCTTGCAGCTTAACCATTGCATTCTTCCCATTGTGTACTATATGTGCAAGTCCATATCCTTACTGTTGTTCTGATGAGATGTCCTCGTCTTTAGTCTTCTCGTATTCCGCTATTGCAGACAAGTCCTCTTTACAAGCATTAAGCAGTTGTGTCTCAATCTCTCGAGATCTAAGGAGGGATAAAATAGGCAATGCATAAACGGCACACTGTGTTGCTAGCCGTGCTGGGGAAGTTAATATATTACTTATTACTGTTCAGCAGTGCTGGGGGTAACACGTTATGTAATATAACACGTTACGTAATATTACTACTAAAGTGAGTAACGCGTTAATCTTTAAGTAACGTGAGTTATATGGTCACAGTCCGTAAATTGAACGCCTTGTAAATAAATAGATGAGACGTCAATTTATTCTTGGGCACGCTGCGTTTTCCTTTGAGCTATGTTGCGACTGGGACACTACAATCTAGATTGCTATGTTAAGACGTGGACGTATAGCGGAGGCAAAGAGCCAAATGGCTCAAAATCATGTGAAATTGACACCCGGAACCGCGCCTTGTCAACATCTTGTCTACTTGCATTCAACATGTTGTCTATTGCGTGTCATGTGCGTGTTAAATTTCAGACACGCAAACAACAAATAGACAACACATAGAGTGCACGTTGAAAGCACGTAGACAACACGTGAAATACACACGTTAATTTCATGTGTTTTTGGCCTGGATGGCCTTCTATATACACTTCGTGCGACTTCGTGCCCGTTTTTGGCCAGATCTCTGAGCACAAGTCAAGTCTTTGGAGTCGGGACGAAATTCGGCTGGTCGGTAGTCATTTGCCGTGTACAGGGGGTTGCGCGTGGTTGCAAGGAGCAATTAACGGCTCTCGACCTTCTGAAGTACGACCAGATTAATTTCTGACAATGTCAGGAATTTGGTTGGCTGTCGTCAGGATCTCGCATAGTTGAAGCAGAGCCACGAGTCGATTCCCCAAATTCAGTGCCTTTTTGCCTGAACGCGCCTGTGCGAAGTGTGTGAAAGCACCATGGTGACATATGAAGAGTGATATGGACAGTAGGATAACTTTAGAGGCTGCTGCGGTCTAGCCGTTTAACAACCTTGCTTGTAGAATTTCCTACTCCTTTGCCTACAAAGGCTGTTTGAATTTTTTTTTTTTAATCTATTTTCAATGTTGGCATATATCATTTAGTAGTTTTAGCATGGTGGCCTATTTATTCTATGCAGGCTATTTTTAACGGCATTGTTGGGGAACAAAGTTTTACTATTATTATTGTAATGACGTAGGCCTAAACACAAATAGCCTACATATTTGAACTTTACATTTTGAATTGTCATCTAGCAAAAAATGAAAGAAATCTTCGTTGCTTAACCTCTCATAGCAGGCTTATTTTCTTGTACAGTGTGAGCAGTCAGGTCGGACTTGACGGTCGGTCCGTACAGTGTGAGCACCTAAATCTCGAGGGCAGGAGATTTGATTGTACAAGTGTGAGAGCTACAATCGGCTGCAATCACTTACGTCGCAGTGTATGCCCAGCTTTACAAGGCTTTAGTAGTCGATCGTTGAATTCACGGCCTGTGACCAGTAATGCACGTTACTTAAACAAATAACCGTAATAATATTACTGAACTGACCAACGCGTTACACCATTCCGTTACTCATATTAATAGTAATGTTTCCCCTAACACTAGTTGCTAGCTCATAATTAAAGATGTTCACAATACTAAAGAAATACATAATATGAATAAATAATGTACCGTCTGTTCTTGTTTATTTCCTGTAGCATTTGATCCAGATTGTTATTGTAGATGGCTGGTTTTGTTGTTGAGATTGGTGAATGCTGAATAAAATTAACCAGACACCAAAATATAAATTTTAGGGGTGACAAGTTATCTAAATAGGACACCTTGGCATTATTGCAAACATATAAACACAGAAAAGCAAAGAGCCTGTTTAGTTATCTAAGGCAAACTAAACTTTTCAATAAGATAGGTAATGGGTGGAATCTCAGCAAAAGTTTAAACTCTTTTAGTAAATGTTTGCCAAGTTGAGAACTAGATATATTTCTACTTTACTATTTTTCTTTTGATAATTGTTCACCAACAAAATGAACTAATTATCCACTATTATTCATAAAATATTAACATTTCCAAATGTGCATTGTTCTAAAATCCTAAAATTCTAAATTGTAGCTCATAAACCAAGTCACTTTAGCACCAGTTCAGTTCAATAAATAAAACAAAGTGTAAAATTCAAGCTGATTACAGTCTTCTCACTAATACATCTGAACATAGGCGAAGATGTTGTGCGGCTTACTGTTTTGGAACTTGAGAAGACAGGAGTACTAGGTGATGGGAAAGCCCCTTTCTCCGGTGTGTCTGGAGGCTTGGCAATGCGTGCCATCATCTCATGCAAGGGCAGCAGTGGCTCCTCATCACTGCTGTGGGAGCTATGGGACGAAGGCAGATCCATCTGAAAGCTCAGGTCTATGCCCAACTCCATATCCAGAGGGTCCTCTTGATTTTCACACTTTACTATGGCTGCACAATTTGATCAAAAAGTAATATTGAGATTAGTTGGCAAATAATATGATTGCAATATAATAAGCAGTTCTCGTAATTCTGTTTCCTTTGTAATCAAAACTTAAAAGTGCTCTGTACTATATTTTAAATAGAGTATCAAACAACGGGAAAGAGAGAATGAATGGTCAGCCTATAATGAAATGTGATTAATTGTGCAGCCCTACCCTTGAACTCCTGTCTTCCAGGGGAAATGGAAGGAGAGCAATTGGATGGGCCAGTACTTTTGAGGGTATTATCACATTCCGCCGTACACAGCCTCAGCTTCTTATGGATTCCAGATGATATGGTATTCTTATCCAGTTTAGGAAGCACAATCTTGAGCTGCTTTGTTTTTATGGAGACCTGACTGTTTTTGAGTTCCTGGCTTTCGATAAGGCAATTTTTAAGCTTAAACTGTGCCGGTGTTCTGCTTTGTGATGCAATTGGTTCTTGTGAAGAATTTGTGGTAGCCAGTCCAGAAGACACAAGAGGTATAGCAAATGTTTGAGCTTTGGAGAACGGAGAGTGAGCTAAAGGGGTGCTGGAGGCTTTCACTGTACTGGACACCAAACCAGGTGAGGTGGTAGAACCCTGTTTTGCAGCCTCTGTACTGGGCTTTGGTGGTTTGCGTACAGAGGTGTTTGACAATATACAGTCAGGGGTGAATAGTTTGTCAATATCATCATGTATTACTGTAGGTCTTTGTCGAGAAGGTTTATTTTGCTGTACTGTATGCCTGTTTGCAGATTTTGTGACTAGTGTGGAAGTCTTACTGTCTACTTTTGAATTTCCTTTTTTGGCATTCATACTAACAGACTTGCATTGTGATATTGGGGAACTATGACTACTATTACCAATCTGTGGGCTACCTGGTTGGGTATTTTGTAAGATACTAGAATTTTTTTGGAAATGATCGGGAAGATGTTTTTCCCCTATGACAGCTTGACTTGATGAAGAACATGAAGTGCTAATACCACTTTGCTTTTCTCCAGACCATGACTTGAAAGTTCTTTCACCTGACTGTGCAATTGAACTCTGTTTAAAAACAGAACTTTCCCTCCCAGAGTGCATCCTATTGGGAGACCTTTCCTTAAGCAATAGTTTTCTGACGTAAATAGGCCTAGGTGGCAGCTTGTTATGGAGCTGAGAAGGCTTCATGGGCATGTCCTGAAGGAAGAAGTCTGTTTGGGATAGAGAGCACTGCTGGTGAGGGCTACCCAGAAAGACCTTCACAGAACAAAAACACATTACTCAATGTAGAAGATTGTTACATTTGCTCACAAGCACTTGAAGGGCAGTTACATTACCAAATATAAGACCAAGATAAAACTGACTTTTGTAATAAGTGTATTATAGATAGTTCCACTCACGTTTGTTGTATGAACTTTCTGAAGTTGTTCTGTAAAAGAGTGGGAGTTTGTTATTGTATATTTGAAATGTATCTCTATGACGACAAGATTAATTTTCCAGACCAATGTTGCCAAACAACATTTGAGCGACATCTCAAATGACACACACAACCTTCATGTTCAATAATGTGGACGACCAACTGGCGACCAACAAGTGTCAACAAAGGTACTGCACAGTTCCTTCGAAGTTTCATGTACGTACTCTTACATATTGTTGTAATGTATCTCCTTGTTGACTGTGTTTTTCCATTATTTTGGCAAAGTATATTGCCTGTTTAACCTGTTTTTGCCTGTCTTGTTCCCGTCATCACAAGAGAAATGTGTATCTTGCTAGGCATTCGTTGTAAATAAGAGGTCTGCTTAGTAAAATAAAAGGTAAAATAAAAGTATTAAAAAAAGTCGATTTGACGCCTAAGAAAAAACACTTTAAAATAAAGCAGGAAGCAAAAGGTAGAGATATGGGAGTCGATATATTCAGGAGGCGAATATTAGGGTGTTTCTCAATGTCAAGGATGCTTCCTTTGTATGACGGATCCTTCCAAGTGCCTCCCTAGTCAAGTCATTCCGAGGCTAGAAAAGACTTTCGGAGAACACGTATTGGAACGGCCTAGCTAGTGTGCAAAATGCTTAATTAAACTGCACATTTCGTTTTTAAATGACAGTTGAAAAAACAATGGATCGTGCCGTTTAGTTTCGTTTTTGCGCCATTTTTAAATATCTCCTCTTCTGTAGTTCGCACAGGATTGTGGGCATTTTTAGAGCGCAAAGGATGCACACAAGCATCCTTCAAAATCATCTGAGCGAAGGACGTGGCGTCCTTGAAATCCAGCCGCTAAGGATTCTTCCTTGACATTGAGAAACACCCATTGTGTCAACTCTTCTTTATTTGTTTTCCCGCTAAGTCTACACCAGACCACAACTTGTCAATGGCAAAACCTGTATAAACATAACTGTGGAATATAACAATAACATACACTGTGGGTGAGCATTTGCCACAGAGACTTGAATAGTATGGAGGACCAGGACTGCCATAATAAAATATATATATATATATATATATATATCAAAGTATTATATATATATATATATATATATATCAAAGTATTATATAATAAATAAATAAAAGTATAAATAATTAAATATAAAAATAATTGAATTTTTTTTACATTTTTGTATTAAAAAAGGCTATTTCTGTATTTTTTAATGTATTTATTTGTGCATTTTGTCAGGTCTGCGTCCCACCCACAACCACGGGAGCGCGTGCCACCACCGACAACTGTTCGCCGTTCTAGTGACTCTCCACCAAACCCTTTGCCTGTCTGTTTACTCTGACTTTAGCCTACCCCTTTTTGCCAATCGACTTCTCTGTTTTTGACCTCTGCCTGTTATTGTCTACGAGCCAGCCTATTCCTGTACTTTGGTACAAGAAATTGTAAACCAGCAATTGGAACCTCACCCCCGTCTGGTATCGTTACAGAATACTTCACCTACCTTCAATGGATCAGGCTGAATTACAGGCACGTTTTTTACGCCAAGAGGAGAGGGTGGAGGAGCCTGCCACCTACTACACCAACCAACCTCCTCCCCGGCCCAGCCGTAGTCTCAGTTTCCCCTCATGTCGATGCCATCCAAGTACGACGGTACAGCCGGACAATGCAAGGGCTTCTTAATGCAATGTCGTATGTTTATGAGACACCATGCTGATCGCTTCTCGTCGGAACGAGCCAAGGTGGACTTCATAATCTCCTTGCTCCAGGGGAAAGCCTTAGAGTGGGCCACCGCTCTGTACACTGCAGACCATACGGACCTCTCTACTGAAGCCCGGTTTGTGTCCGTATTCCGAGAGCTATTTGACCATTCGGTAACCGGGCGTCCAGTAGGAGACCTTTTGTGTGAGATCTGTCAGGGGTCCCGCACAGCAGCGGAATATGCAGTGGAATTCAGGACCCTGGCCGCTGAAAGCGGATAGAGTGACTCAGCCCTTTTAACCGTATATCCAAGAGGATTACGTCATGACCTTCAAGTCAAACTCGCCTGCAGAGGGGACGTAGGAGACTTGAATGAATACCTCCGCATGTCCATAGCCATCGACAACCTCCTTCTAGAACGCCAGATTCCGCCTCCTCGGGTCCCCGGCCAGGACACTACGCCTCGCAACCGGCCCCGACTGGCACAGAGCCAGAACCGATGCAGCTGAGCCGTGCTCCGCTGACTCCCGAAGAGAGGCAATAGCGACTCCGAGGTGGCCTCTGCTTCTACTGTGGAGAGTCGGGTCATCACATCAACCGCTGCCCTCGACGTCCACCCCGCCGTCTGCCGGTAGGTTACTCAACCACCCGACACATAACACAGAAACAGTTGTGTGTACCGGTCACCTTGGCAACCAACAAACTCTTTGTAGACGTTGACGGTCTGGTGGATTCGGGGGCTGCTGGGAATTTTATTGACGCTCGGTTGGCAGACCGATTGAATGTGAAACTGACTACTATTCATCCTCCCCTCAGGATTAACTCTCTCGACGGACAGCCCTTGGGTTCGGGTTATGTCACGCACCGAACAGAAGACATTGTCATGCAAATAGGGGCCCTTCATTTTGAAACTGTACAATTGTTGGTCGTGACTTCACCCAAGGAACCTCTAGTCCTCGGCCATCCTTGGTTGTGTGTTCATGACCCTGTGATATCATGGAGAACGGGAGAGATCCTACATTGGGGTTCTGGATGCTCCAAATCGTGCATCCAACTTTTTGTCCGTACCACGTCGACCTAAGACTCCGACGTAGTACGTCCCACGGTCATTCCCTCGGTCTACATGTCCTGTTCGTCAGTTTTTAGCAAGACCAAGGCCGCATCCCTGCCTCCCCATCACCGTTGGGACTGTGCAATAGACCTTCTGCCCGGTGCCAATCCTCCGAGAGGTCGTATATACCCGTTGTCTCTGCCTGAGACCGCAGCAATGAACAAACACATAGACGAGGCGCTGCAATTTGGGTTTATCCGCCCGTCCACCTCTCCGGTGGCTTCAAGTTTCTTCTTTGTGGGGAAGAAGGATGGGGGTCTTTGTCCATGCCTTAATTATCGGGGCCTGAACCAGATAACTGTCAAGTATCGATATCCTCTTCCGCTGATACCAAGGCTACCATCTACACCAAGCTCGATCTACATAGTGCCTACAACCTTGTGCGCATCCGGGAGGGGGAAGAATGGAAAACGGCCTTTATCACTCACCGAGGACACTACGAATACCTCGTTATGCCCTATGGCTTAACCAACGCCCCCTCAGTGTTCCAGGCATTCATGGATGACATTTTCTACGACATGATCGACCGTTTTCTCATCGTCTACATCGATGACATCCTCATCTTCTCACATACCCGCGAGGAACATAAGGAACATGTCAAGCAAGTACTACGTCGCCTGCTGGAATATGACCTATACGTCAAGGCTGAGAAAAGCGAATTCCACGTTACTTCAGTACGATTCCTCGGCTTCGTGCTGACACCGGGTGTTGATTGATCGATTCTCAAAAATGTGTAGTCTTGTCCCTTTGACTAACCTGCCGTTTGCCATGGAGTTGGCTGAATTAATCTTCCAGCATATCTTCCGACAGTTCGGGGTCCCGGAAGACATCGTCTCGGATCGAGGACCCCAATTCATCTTCAGGGTGTGGAAGGCATTCTGCGACAGACTGGGAGTGTCGGTCAGTCTCACGTCTGGTTACCATCCCCAGTCCAATGGCCAGTGTGAACGACTCAACCAGGACATCGGGAAATATCTATGCCAGTAATGCTCAAGTCATCCGCACGACTGGAGTCGCTTTTTGCCCTGGGTTGAGTATGCTCAGAATTCCCTTTTCCATTCTTCCCTCCGTCTCACGCCCTTCCAATGTGTCCAACCCCCACTGTTTCCTTGGGAATTAGAACCCGGCCCGGTTCCTGCCATAAACCATTGGTTCCGATGCAGTGGACAGGTGTGGGAAACTGCTAACCAACACATTGACCGCGCTTCACGTACCCAGAGGGAACAGGCTGATCGTCGTCGCCGGCCCGCACCCAAATACCACCCGGGACAGAGGGTCTGGCTGTCTACTAGGGACATCCGTCTACGCCTTCCGTGCAAGAAGTTATGGCCTCGGTTCGTTGGTCCGTTCCTCATCGAACGTCGTATCAACCCTGTCACCTACCGTCTGTCTCTGCCCAGCCACTACGGTATCTCGCCGTCCTTCCACGTGTCCTTGTTAAAGCCTGTCCACAGCAGCCCGCTTCATCCACCTGTCTCCTCACAGCCGGCCCCTCCTCCGCTGGACGTTGGTGGGGAATCCGCGACCTCCTCGATTCCCGGCGTCGTGGAGGGAAGCTGCAATACCTGGTCGATTGGGACGGCTATGGTCCGGAGGAGCGGTCTTGGGTCCCGGCCGTGGACGTCCTGGACCCTGCTCTCATCCGTGGCTTTCATCTACGCCGCCCAGACCGGCCTGCCCCACGTCCCCGTGGTCGTCCGCCGGGTCGTCCTTCGGGGTCCTCTGGAGCCTCCCGAGGAGGGGGGAGTACTGTCAGGTCTGCGTCCCACGCACGACCACGGGAACGCGCACCACCACCAACGACTGTTCGCCATTCTAGTGACTCTCTCTCCCCGAACCCGCTTTCCACGTCAACGACATTCCACAATCAACCTAGATCACGTTCACCTGTTTACTAACACCTGTGCACAGTATATTAGACGATCACACTTCCCACTCTTTGTGAAGTATTGTTTACACATTACCGAACGCCAGTATAGCCTTTTCACGTTTTTGACCAGTATTCTGTCTACGTTTATTCCGTCTGCCTGCCCCTTTTCGGTACCTCAGCCTAAATAGCCTGTGTACCAAACCCATTGCCCGTCTGTTTACTCTGACTTTAGCCTATCTTTTTGCCAATCGCCTGGACTTCTGTTTTTGACCTCTGCCTGTTATTGTCTACGAGCCAGCCTATTCCTGTACTTTGGTACAAGAAATTGTAAACCAGCCATTGGAACCTCACCCCCGTCTGGTATCGTTACACATTACTACATTTATTTATTTTATTATTTTTACATACATTTATTTATTCCTAAATGTATTCATTTATACATTATTTGATGTATTTATTTATTTCAACATTTATTTATTTCCGTATTTCCACATGTCCTTGTTTTATTTATTTCCGTATTTCCGTCGCCGTAAATGTTAAGAAGGTAGGCGGTCCTACCTCAGGCCACAGCCGAATTGGTTATAGGGGTGTGTTTGGAGTTACTAGTACCGCCCCTAGCCTAGGTTACCTAAAACAAAGAAGAACAACTAAACAGCTCTATCAATTGTTTTTTCAACTGTTATTAAAAAACGAAACACTCTGTGTAATTAAGCATAATGATTTTGTAGGTGTGACTTTTTTTTGAATGACGTCATCTTGCACACTAGCTAGGCCGTTCCATTACGTGTTATTCGAAACTCTTTCCTAGCCTCGGAAGGACCCGACTAGCAAGGCACTTGGAAGGATCCGTCCTACCATGGAAGCTATGGCGTGAAATCAGTGCCACGAGACGAAGCTCTGTAATAAAGATTTGTGTGCTTGCAAACAATGTTTGTGTAC
>JAODLL010011564.1:3440-56466 GCA_026546735.1 Forbesichthys agassizii | reverse complement strand
TTTCGGACAACGAGAAACCACAAGCGTTTGGACAAGGGCGAGGAACTGCCCTGCTAGCTCTGCTAGACGTAGGGACAGTCTTGCTAGCGTTGCTAGACAAAGAAACGTGGGCTCTGCTAGCGTTGCTAGACAGGGAACCAGCTCTGCTGGCCTTGCTAGACAGAGGCTTCGGTTTCCTCTGGGAAACCATCTCTTAGGTCCGTTAGCGGTGCTAAACAAACACAAGACAGACTATCCTAGGTCGTATACAAAAACACTTAAATGCCCAACGCCCTGAGAGGGCGCACGCTCACCTACAGTGGTCCGTTAAGTCGTCTGTTAAGGTTTTGTAGCGAGGTGAAGAGCAAAGAGATTGAGGAAATTTAGATCATCCAGCACCTCTTATACTAGGATAAGAGGGCGGGGTGTGCCCCGCTGCTGCGATCTCATTGGCCTTTTCAGGCGTGAGTGAAAGGTTCTTCAGTGGTCTCGCGAGGACGCAATCCCCATACTAATATGTTGTACCGAGTTTACCGACTGATAGGGAACTGAGACAGCTCAACTTGGAATTTCTCTGACTTCACCACAATATCCCCAATGTCCAAAAATAACACGATTTTTTTTAACACGATTGTTGTACAATTTGATCGGTTTGACAGATCAGGAAGCAGCACGTCTCAGCATACTTTTGACTCTTCAAAGTAACCACCTTTGGCAGATGTAACAGCTAAACACGTGGTATTCTTTTTACTATGGAAATCAAATATTCTTCAGAAAGTTATTCCCAACTCTGTTGCAGAAGTTCCCATGGCACTATATGAAGCACTATATGTTGCTTTGCTTATTCTGTCCAATTCATCTCCAACCAGCTCAATTGGTTTCAAGTCTGGTGACTGCTGGTACACTCCATGTTTTTAAGCTTACCCTCTTGTTCTTCTTTCCTAAGGTAGTTCTGGAATATAGCTTGGACTTTTGTTTTGGGTCATTATTTTGCTGTAGGATGAACCCCTGACCAACTAGGCGCATTGTCAATTGAATGTGTCCTGTGTCACTTCCCAACTTGAAAGGTTCTTATTTCTCTGAGTGATGTAACTACTTTTATGCTGACATGGGGGCTTGTAAGGCAAGTTGGGAACCCTGAGAGTTGGTAGCACCAACGTTCAAGACTTAATCAACCTCCGTCCTGCAGAACAGCTTTACGTTATTGACCCAATTTCTTGTTCCCTGAAAAGGCATTTTTGTATAATTCTGAAAAGTATTTTTTTTTACCTCTGGCAGTTCACCATTTACCTTTGTACAATTTCAAGCTATTCATTTGATTCTTTGAATTGAACTGCTTGAATTTCTGCTTGAATAGTGTATATGCATACACAAAGGTATACTTATTAACAAGCCTTGTGGCACTAGAGTATCCATGGTGCACATTTGTTGGAGGTCATCCATTGAAATGGTACATAACATGATACTATCTTTACCTCCATAGCAACTCACAGCTTCTAGTTTCATTCAATTTACCTCATCTTACTGAAATTATAAAATCGAAAACACAGATTCAAACAGGTATAGGCTGCTTTCACTGGAACTAGGCTAGATAAACTGTACAGTGTCAGTTTGTAAATATGATCATTACTTTATTTATAGTAGTTTTATACACTTCCATTATAATTCCCTATCACAAACAAGTGATAAACAAAAACTAATGAAACAAAACAAGCATCAGTGTCATACTATATTTTACATCTTGATAATGTCTTCATTTAACTTTAAGTGTCCATCTAACTTCATTTATCCCATTACAGTATACAGTAAACATGAACAAAAACAAATAACTTAAGAGCCCCTTACCATTCATCAATGACTATCAGTTTTAAATGGAAAATAAAACAGTATGCAAAATGCAGAATTATTTTAATTAATAATTTAACCACAAAAATACAAATGTTTGTGGTTAAATTTAGAATTAAAGAATATAGGTCCACATTCTGATCAAAATATTAGTACATATGACTGGAACTTTTCACTGGCAGAAAAACATTCTCAGGTCGAGTTCTCTTCATTTATTTAAAAACGTGCAATAATTAGTTTAGCCAGTGTTTAAAATCTTTGGTCTTTGTTATTCCTTATTTATACTCCAGAGCCTGGGTGCACAGCCAGAAAAAAAAACTTCTTTATACGGTATTAGTAAATATATTACCCTCCCAGCCAATAGAGACGCAACTGAAAAGTACTGGGGCTAGATTTTGTGCAGAAGACGTAACATTCCCCTATAGTAAAAGTAATTTCCCATAAAGCCCATTGCTTTTTCACAAACAGCTACCAATAATTCAGCAATGAAGTGTGTTTGGTGTGTTTAAATTGAAGAGAGTAGTTGAGGTGGTAATTGCAATCAGAACATCAAATGTTTAGTTAATGTCCAATATTTCTGCTTGCGGAAACTAGTGTTGTGATGACAATTAAATTGTCTGCCTTTGAGCAGCAAATAAGTAAAATCCGACTTTGCAGGATATGTGACCCAGTGGAATGATTTTGTAATTATTGTAAAGAAAATGGCAAACTTTATCTTCAATAGCTTCATTTTCTTATGATACATAGACTCATCACAAAAACAGACTCAACTGCAGAAAACCTTGTAGCTGCTTAAGAATTCTGGTGTTGGAAGTCTGGTTTACTAGTTGCTCCGAAAGGCTCCTTGAGCAGCAGAGGAAGCAGCGCTGCCTGCTGCAGCCTGAAAGCTTCGGTTGGTCAGCACTTCCTGGGAGAACTCCTGCTGGGCCTTGGTGAAGCTGGCCCCAGTCCTCCGGTACTTGAAGTGGACCTAGGTCAAGGAAAGGAAGACCTCACAATGTAAATTTGTATTTGTACAACTATAGGCTTTGCACTATTCTGTTCCTACACAATAGTGTTCAAGGCAAATCATACATAGTTGTGATGTAGAATGTTCATGGTTCTGTGGCAGATAAATACTGAGTGGCCAGCTCAACAACACAACATGCAGTTGTGATTACTGAATCTGCTGCCAGGCCACCAGCCATCGCTTGCTAGCTTGCTAGGAAAAAGGCCAAATCACCTTCATAAAAACAGTAAGTGCGTAGCTTACTGTAGAGCAATGGTGCAATGAACAACTACCCAATATGAAAATACAATTTCCATTTAGCACCTACAGTATATATGCACTCCTTGTAAAACTTTACCATTTTCAGCAGGATGACAGCCAAAAC
Organism: Forbesichthys agassizii; assembly: GCA_026546735.1. Classification (NCBI taxonomy): domain Eukaryota; kingdom Metazoa; phylum Chordata; class Actinopteri; order Percopsiformes; family Amblyopsidae; genus Forbesichthys; species Forbesichthys agassizii. The sequence goes on along the minus strand of JAODLL010011564.1, from coordinate 53,269 downwards.
AGCATTTACGGTGAAAAACCCTGCCACTACCATCATCACCACAGCCACTGCCACGTTGATTCTGATCACGGAGATGGCTGCGATCCACCCGCTGTCAAAGACACAGAGACACAAAATTACATTAGAAAGTGCTCTGTAAATGTGTGAAATGCATACGAAAATATGCCTTTGAAAAAGACCAGGAGATATTTTCCTATTAACAGTAGCGGTTGCTTAATACACAACGGCGTTCTAAGTTTTGAATTCCAGCAGATTATTTCCTTTACAATTGTGGCAGATTCACAAAAGGTTGTTCATCAAAAAATCCAAGGGGTCAGCATGTAAAGCTGTTGAGTTAACCAACTGTAAACACTTATATTAGCACTTACAGTATATTGTCCTATGACAATATGGCATACCGGCAGTATGTTGTAACATGGAAGAAAAAGCCTTGTTGAATGGAGAAAACTATGAAGGAGAGAAGAGGATCCAAACGTACTACAAACTTACAGAGCAGCCCCCGAGTTTAAAGAGCACTGCACCAAACTAGGACAGCAGGCGTCTGTCAAGATCAAGATGACAGGTACACGACGGGATGCACATGCGTCACACAGGTGAGAAGACATAACAATATTAGCAGGACACACACAACTAGAGCTAAATAGAAGAAAGCAAAGACTTACTTCTTATGGAAAATGTCTGCCCAATGTTAGTCACACATTTACACCACATCAAGCACATTGCCCAAACTGTGAATGAGGCAGATATTCAGTATGTTGGAGCCTCCCTTACCTATTACCCCAGCTGGGGATCCCCACGGTTTGGATAATATAGACGGCTACTTGAAAGAAAAACACAAAAAAGAAGAAAAAGAAGCTGAAGGAGCTGTCTGACCTAAGGAGAAAATACAGAGTGCCGTATTAGTAATACGTTCAAGGCTCTACAAACAAAATGGAGCTGTATTTTACAGTGTTTCTTTAAAGAAGTTGTTGAACCTGAAAGTTATTCAAGTCTTTACTGTTGAGGATTGTTTTGGACAACACACTTTACAAAATATTTTTGTTAATGGGTTCAGAACTTCAGAGGATAATTTACATTAACACCAGTACACCCCTTCTCTAAATATTCTGGAGCAAAACAGAATACCAACAGAGTAAGTATAACGTACAATATACTATATTGTTTCGTTATCAGCCATCTCCACCGGTCGCTTACGGTCAACCTCAGACATCTCACACCAGATGGCAGTCTCTGGAAATGCTACACCTTTTGTAGCATTTCCAGAGACAGCCTTCTGAGCACTAATCTGGCTTTGAATGATAGAAATAGTGTCGTTTTCTCTATGTTGTGCTACTCTTAAATGATCTGGTACAGGTGAGCTGCTTATAACAACACAATCGGGCCATTAAATACTATAGTAGGACGGCACATATAACTATTATTTTCACACTGTATTGAAAACACATTGAGGATTATAATTATGCAAAAGTGGTTTTAACATTACACATTAATTGTGTAAATTTTAAAGGACATACAAAGAATGCCATACAAGTCACTTAGTAAAAAAAAAAAAAAATTTCTATGAAAAAAATAAATCTGGCAATATATACACAATGATAATAAGGACCATGCAAGTTTATTTATTTGTTTAATTTATATATTTGCCTGATTTATTTATTGGCATTTGGCATCATTATTTTACATAGATTTAATATTGACTTATATTAAATTCCATATAGACAATGCATACTTATTAAATCATTTGAAAATAACACTCTGAACGTGGTAAGTCGTATTTCTATTATGGTATGAAGGTGTGAAGAAACATTTCAATGTAGTAATTGGATGCAAGCCGTTTTGAAAACCACTGTCATAATTACCCCCACACTGGGGTTATCTTTTTAACATATTCATTTTAATAATGTAATGATTAATTATTCCGGTTGCGGTTCGGTGACCTGGGGATCTTGTTGCTGCTTTTTGCAGACGATGTGGTCCTGATGGAATCATCGGTCCGTGACCTCCAGCACTCTGGATCGGTTCGCAGCCGAGTGTGAAGCAGCTGGGATGAGGTTTAGCACCGCTAAATCTGAAGCCATGGTTCTCAGCAGGAAACCGATCGAGTGCCTACTCCAGGTAGGGAATTAATCCTTACCCCAAGTGAAGGAGTTCAAGTACCTTGGGGTCTTGTTCGCGAGTGAGGGGAGATTGAAGCGGGAAACTCTGAGCGGTATTGCAATCGCTCTACCGCACCGTTGTGACGAAAGAGCTGAGCCGGTCAGCCGGAAGGCAAAGCTCTCGGATCTACTGGACAATTTTCATTCCTACCCTCACCTATGATCATGAAGGGTGGGTCATGACCGAAACAACACCTCCCTTGGGAGGTGTTCCAGGCACGTCCAGCTGGGAGGAGGCCTCGGGGAAGACCCAGGACTAGGTGGAGAGATTATATCGCTACACTGGCCTGGGAACGCCTCGAGATCAGAGACCAGTCAGAGATTTCCGAAAGGGAGGTTTGGGGTCCCCTGCTGGAGCCGTTGCCCCCGCAACCCGACTCCAGATGGATGGATCATTATTCTAGTTTCTGCATATGTACTGTACATCGAGTCAAATAAAGAAAAGACATACCTGAAGGCTTTATAAACAGGCCTGTACCAGCAGACGAAGGACACGGGGGTGAACAGGGCAAACCACAGGATAGACAAACCAAAGTCTACGCCGTGCTGTGAGTCCGCTATGAAGTACGCCAAGCAGGCTAGCACGTTGAGCACGAGAGTCACACAGTGGACTGGAGACAGAAAGGCAAAGGCAGGTGTGAGGATGTGTGCGCACACTGGTCAGGAATACAAGGTACTGTACCGCAGCACATACACATCCAGAGGTAGTACATTCTCCTGCAGATCCTCCTGTAATCTTCAGGAATGTCCTCCTCAAAGTCCTGATAGAAACAAGGCTTCAAAGGAAAGAAACCGGGGAGAGGTGGCCAGTTGTTTTCTCGGCCTACAAGGAGAAACACGTCACCCGTGGTTTAGAAGGTTAGTATCTTCTATTAGTTATGCAGAGTGTATCCAATTAAGCTACACTTGCAACTGTGGGGTGAGATGAGACCCAGTCTTACTGTCAGTGGGTAATCCTCTGGATGCAGTCCTGTTGTTCAGATCCTGTTCAATTCGATCTAGCTTGGCTGCTTTCTTCTCCAACTCCTCCTGTTGTTTTACCAGGCTGGCCTGGACAGCAGCTGTTGCCTGGGTTTAGAGAAAGAGTAGGGTTGAAACTGACCCAAACTTCATTTTTTGAGCACCTTTAAAAACATTTTACAATGTTCTTTTGACAATCTAAGCAGAACACAATTAACATTAAATTAAATAACCATTAAGAATGAGCAATAAATCAAACACTAATAACCCTAAATAATAGGGGTGTAACGGTTCACCAAATCCACGGTTCGGTTCATATCACGGTTTTATTTGAGCGGTATAACCTGGTAATTATTTCTGGCCTTGATTACATTCTGTAAAATGGTCTTCTTTTTTTCTATACTTTCTGCCACTAGATGTCACACTAGTACCAGCTTCTCAGCCAAACAATAACACTGTTCTTGTTGTCTTATCTCCTCAGGCAGGGCCTTTTGTGGTCCTGTTCAAACCTGGCATCAATGTGAGCGGATCAACCAAGACACAAGTGGACAGCTCAAAGCACAGGTGTGAATGCATCCAAGACGCATGGAGATCTCATTTGGCATTCAGTCTACTAAACTGTGGCCCTCTGCTCAAATGTACTCATTCACACTTTGTATTACAAGCACATCAGTCATTTTGAGGATTCAGTTGGCCTAGAACACACTAAGGAATAGACCCGATCTGTATTATTTTGATTTCTAAGAGATTGTGCGCAAGCAGTGCATTGCTACCTCTGTATGTGTTGATTTGCATATAGAGTGGGGAAGGTGTTTCTGATCACATTTTGGTCAGTAAGCCAAACAGTATAATTTCCGATTTATCATTAAGATGGATACGATTTAAAGCCATCCGATGCTTGAAATGATAAAGGCAGTTTAATACGATTCAATCAGCTACAGTAGGCTACTGCAATCAACAGGTCTAAGTAAAAGGTACAGATTTGAGCTGTAGGTACAGAATTACATGTGTCGTGAATAGTGTGGTCTTGAGGAAGCATGTGAATAAAGTTAAAATACAAATAGGATTAAAAATAGAACCTTGCGATACCCTGTAATATGAGTAGGAGTGGTTTATGATAACCATGAAGGTTCTAAGAGATAAGAGTAAAAACTAACTGAATACAGAACACTAATGCCAGCCGAGGTATATAGACTCATTTCGGTGTAAATGGGTGATATATTAATTATTAAGACAATTACAAAAGGCACCTTCTTCCCAGTCAGTTGATCAAAGATTGTTTGTTCCATTAAGAAGAGAAGGAAACATCAATATGCCTATCTGTAAGGTGCTAATTATGATTGCTACTATAGAGAGCCAAAGTCACTTCCACCTTATGGGACCTTAGTTTGGAAATACAGTAATATGTATGGCAGTCAACGGTGAGAACCAATTAATTTTAGATCCCGTTTAAATTGTGACACAAAACACACCTGTTTGACTACTTAAAAGAAAATCTAAAAGTATAAAACTGTGAAAATATGTAATTAGTAAGACTGCAAAACCCCATGTCGCATAATGTCATGACGTTGTCGCGCCACAATCCTCAAGTTGAAGAGAGCATTGTTTTGGTGACGTGTGTTGTGCGAGACGAAAGCTGTAGTTCACTGAGCGGTTACACACGTTTACACAAAAAACAAAAAACTGCAACGTTCTTGCCGTTGACAACCGACCATACATATTTTTTCCAAACCAAGGTCCCATAATGCGGAAGTAACTTCAGCTCTCTATTGGGGGCTAACTGTGTACATTTATATTATCAATCTAGCAGGGATAATCAAAGGTGCAAGTCTTTATAGATTAAACCGTTTGAAAAAATGTTAAGGTTGGAGAAGGATTGATTTGAGGCAATCACCTCAATTAAATTCTGGAATTGTGCAGGGTTATTTAATGCTACCAAGAAAAAGTAAAAAAGAGAAGCAAACAGAGGAGGCAAAGGCAGGATATCGCCACACCGTCCTTTTACATAGCGATCTGAGGCGTGACCAAGGTGACGTATCCACGAATGCCTACCCCTAGCATACCAGTGTTGTTTTCAAAACAATGAACCGAGTGTTAACATTTACACTCTTCAAATATAAGCAAGGTTGCTGCTTTGCATCATATGCAACATGTTGATGGTGGATTCAAGCATGTTTGTGCAATTGGAAAAATCATTTTATAGACAGACTACATACAGTAAGTGGAAATACGCAGACACTTTCACACAGATCGATGACTCTGACTACCTTCCAGGACCGTGTGCCCTTCCCCATTTACAGCCAATGAGATTAATTTGTTCTGCCCCAGTCACATTGAAATCAAACCCTGCAAAGCCAAGTCAACCAACATGGGTTAACTCTTCAGAAACAGTCAATGCGGATTGAAGCCTGGTGGAACATTTGGTTAAACTTAGTTGATGTGTGTGTGGGTGAGTGGTGGCTGTTACTTACTTGAACGTTAGGCTCTACAGAGGTCTGCAGTACAGCAGGTTGAGATAATGCAGCAGAGATGGGAATAGTTGTATCAGTGTTGTTTCCCTTTAAATAAGTACAGTGTAGTGATTATAAAGAGTATACAGAGACAACTCTGTAAGCTGTCACAGTAAATATATCATATTCAGTAGAATTTGATAACAATTACCATTACACCTTCTGAAAATGGATTGAAGTCCCCTGTTGCTTCAACTGCTCTGCTGGTGGCTTGTGTGACTGAAGCATCCTGGGGAAAAAACAGCAATAATTTTGTATTTATTGCATTCTACCGTACAGATGCTGTTAAAACCTGTTTCCTCTCAATATACAGTAGTTGAACAGCCTTGCCCTCATTTTTTGTTTTCTCGAGTGTGCACGATGACACCTACAGGCCTACATTGCGTGTTTGTACCCAAAACTCTGTCTCAAAAGAAACATGCACTTGGCCTTTGGGCACTCTGTTAGTGAAGACAAAATTAGGTTATTTGAATGAACAAACAGGTTCTTCCTTGAAGCGTTTTACGATTAACTACGTTATACATTTTGGCCAGCAAAGTCTCGTTCCCTGACTGTGGTACTTCGGTAGCCTACGAATAGTCAGACTAGTAGGTTATTTAGCTTATTTGAAATAACTTTATTTGGTAACCAAATGTGCCCTTTCATAATGTGGATGCAGACTTTATTTTCAACGACGTGAGACGATCGTAACTGGTCACAAATGTTATCAGGTGACTGGTACCAGGCAGGCTACCTGTACAGGTAAAACTCATATAACACCACACTAACAGTTTACAATTTGCTAAAAAATATTCGGAAAGAATAAAATATAATTCCATGTTAATCTATTTCGATGATGAGCCAGGAAACGAAATGGCCAAACCCAGCAACCACCCAAACAGGTTTACTGTAGCCGAATGTAGCCTACCTAGTGGCAGCCTATCTTTCTACAACATTCATTACGAGGAGAAAAGGGATATAAAAACACACTTATCTTAACGCATTCCAACGACTTACCTCAAAAGGATTTATGTCCCCAGGCTTTACAAATGGGTTTCTGTCGTATCCCGACATGTTGTGGACGCTTTTATCCTTTTTCCAAATAAACAAAACCACAAACCTCCTTCTGGTCGCTCGCTTTGACAGGGCTCTTGTGCGCATGCGTAACGTAATCGCTGATAGATCATCCAGATTATATCCATTCACAAAGTGATTTCTTTGCGGTATTCAATCACATCACCATTTCCATTAATCCCTAATGATTTTTACAGCAATTGCCCTATGTGAGTGCACTGGTTTATTATTGTCACCGACAATAAACCAGTAGGTTGAGCCTGAAACAGTCTCAGCCTCTTTCGTTCATTGGCACTACGTCACATATTGGGTTTTATACACTTAAATTACACATTCAAGATTATATATATTTTTTTAAAATGTATTTTTATACCAACTTTCAAAATATTAGGGGGCTAAACATACTTTCTAGGCTGCACTACATGACATCCAAAAAACCAATTATTTTACGTTCATAACTTCTCAACACACACATTATTATTTAACAACGATAATATCACATAAGAAAAAAAGTAATTACAAGGATAATTGGATAAATAAAGGTATATTATACTGTTTGATATTCTTGATAAAATTAGGAAATATTTTGAACTATGAAGATTTCATCAACATGATATGCTTTCCGATTACATACAAATAAATTAGTTGATAAAACACCATAATGATGTACCAAAACATAAAAACAATTAAACCAGACTTGGCTGTTAATGGTATTAATATTTTGGATAAAAAAATGCACAAATAAGTTTTTACAGGATGAAAGTCAAGAGAAGAAACAACATTATGCCCAGAGGGAAATCTTTTATATAATTAAATTTACATATTAACTGGCTTTGTTCTTTTAAATACTGTTGTCACAGCCCTGCTTGGTTTCAGCAGGCCTGTGGACCTTTTTAACTGTAAAGATCCTAAATAGGATAATTAAGGGCACCTGGGCATGTCACCTATAGAGGTGTGTTGCAGCACACCATCCCTGTGACTCTCCTGGCACCACACGTTCTGTTGGTTGGTTTTTGTGTCTTAGTTTGGTTAGCATGCAACATGCACCACATACAGTATATTCAGTACATATCTACAGACTTTCACACTTCATTCTGGTTTGGTTTGTTTGTTTTACGGCCCTGGAGCCAGGTCGTCACACTGTATATCAAACAAGGTTAAAAAGATACATTTAAGATTTTACTTATTTATTAATGAAAAAAGATGATTTCAAATATATTGATGACAAATGTTTTTTGCCACACTAAAATTAAATCTATTGTTAGTTTTTTGCTTGCTTTGCTGATTGGTTCAGTGCTGTCCAATAGATTCAAAACTAACCAGAGGTCTACACCAAGTTGGAGGAAACAAACACTTCCCAACGGAGCATGGCCAGACTATTCATAAAATGAATATGGTCTGGTTACACGAGTCAGTACAGAGGTGCTTCTTAGCACAACAGTTTTCTAAAAGGCTACCAACTTGCAAAAGGGGTTTCTAATGATAAACTTGGATTAGGCCTGCCCTACAACATATCGTCACCTTCCTAAAAAAGTCATTAATTTTTGAGAAAAATGTTTCTCCCCTGCCCCCATCATCTCCTCATGCTGACCACCTCTGGTAAAATCAACAACATCCTCAGTTGAACAGATCCTGTAATTATACCACTGTAGTATAGTAGCATATGATCAATAACTATATAATGTATATGTATATACAGTAGTGGCCACTGTTTGTTATATTAATAAATATTTCTCACAAATTAGTCCACTGATGTCAGGCCAATAAACTAGTCTAGCCTAGTCTATAGTCTGGAAAAAAATGGAGGTTTACCATGTAGACTGAATTGAGCACCATTAGAGTATCTTAATATAGAATTGCTGTACAGACAGTTCACCTTGTCTATGAATTCCTGGCCTTGATTAATCAGTTTGGTCAAATCTGCTGACATATTCTAGTAAAATAAACAAATTAACCTTGAACTTTAGTTTAATGTGACAAAATGTAATTTCTGTTTTAACCTTTGGCCTGGAATATGTACTTTAATACATTACGTTCAATACCATCAGTGACATACCATTAAGTTGCCGTCTTATCACGTGAACTATTCCAACAACATGTGACATTATAAATAACTACTACAAAAATAACTGGATATATATAAAAAAAGACGATGACAAAAGACAAAATTACTTTAAGGTCTTGTTTGGTTGCTATTGAGCAAACACTGAATGACAGGGGATGGTGTAACAATGGTTTGAAGAAAATAACTATTATTGTCCACTATGCTGTACATAATGTAATGTCTTGTACATTGCAATAGTTGTATGGCTGATAAGCAGTGAACGCAGGGACTTTATACACATCCAATGCTCTTTACAGAGCTGGGATCCCCCAGGCTTGGTCCCTTTCATGGCGGTGTTTCCCTCATAGGGGAAAAAAGCAGCACAAGCTCAATACCAGAAGTGGATTTCTCCCGCATACATTTATGCATGTGTGCTCGACAAATGCGCACAGAAACATAACCACACGCACTTCGCAGCCATTGTCAAAATCTATACAACTCTCACCAAGATACTCGAACAAAAGATAAATATTTGACTTCAACTACCCAGCAGTAACTGGTGTTCCGGCTTTGTACAGGATTTATACCAGTATAATATAGTTACATAGAATAATACTTTCTGTGACAATAAAATTTATTAAATAGGCTAAAGGGAAAAATAATACAGCATCCACTGCTTACACTGATTGTTAAGTACTGTAAACCTTCAAAGCAGCTAATGATTGTGAGCTTTTTAAGTTCCTGAAGCCTGCATGATCAATGACTGTCGCATGACTTCTTCTTAAATCGATCTAGCACACTATTATAGCTTATCAGCTCCGGAACATTCCCTGATAACGGCATCCTCTTCCCTTTTCTTTTTACTCCTGCTCAACATGTTGCCCCCTTGGCGCAGAGTTAGAAGCTGCCAAGGCACTGTGAGCATGGTGGCCGCTTAAGTCCACAGAATACGTCTTCAACTGTTTCCTGTCCTTCTGCCAAGTGTCTTCTCTTCTTCCATCTCTGGAGGTGGAGACACTACACGTGGCACTTGGGGATACCTTTCTGCAGACTTGCATAAAGAAAGGCTAAGCAGGAGTGCTCTGAGGAGGGCAGATTGGCAGGTAACTCGCACCTCCCTGGGAGAGCATGTTTGTCTGCTAAGGAGTTAGATAGGGAGTGCTTTGGTGTCCCAGTGTCCTTCATACCATGAACTCATTGCTGCCATACAATAACTTGTGCGGGGCAATGTCTGGCGGATCATTGCTGTGGCCAGTGCCTTCTTTGCGGTGCCTCAGGGTTGAATGCTTGGCCCCCTTAAGTTTCTGAATGCCCTTCTCTGGGCTGAATGTACCTCTACTGGTAAACTGGGGCTTTTCCTCATATGGCCCTTCTTGATCTACTGTAGGGCTACCCTCTTGGCTGTCATAGAGACCGGCCTGGGACTGGGTCGAGCCCAATGAGCGGAAGAGTAAGCGGCGACTGCTTGCCGAAGAGGACGTTGGATGGAAGTGCGATGAAGAGGAGAACGTGGAAACAGAAGAGGAGTCCAGGGAGGCAGGCTGTCGTCTGAGTGGGTGGCGTCGCGGGCTCTTCCCCTCAGACGTCCGGGGCCATGCGGCTGTGAACACCGGGGCTCTCTCTGCAAAAGAACAAAATTATTAGTCAATCAGCCTCATCCTGTTTGACCCGACTCTAGCAGTCATTAAACGGCGGCAAACAGGTCCCGTGAGTTCTAGGACAATAGCAGGGCCACACCAGCAAAGTCAGAGGTGGCTCCTTCAGAGTCCACGTTGAGGTTCTCAGAGCTGTCGGCTGTACCGATGGAAGCCTCCGATTCCAGGGTCTCGTCATCGGACGCCCGTGGCTCCAGGGTGAGTATCTCGAAAGTCAACTCCTCCCTGAAGAAGCAGACACATCAACCCGCCCAGTAGTTAGCTCAATGCACACCCTTAGGTGGTTCAAGTGGTGCACAAACACCTTCACGTAACTAGTTTTGGAATGGGTGGACTACGTGACGGAGCACTAAGGCATTTGCTTTGTTGTGATAACCAATGTAATCTGTATGCGTGTCAGCATTTACTTCTCTTTCTGCAGGTTCTCTATTTGCTCCGTCAGCACTCTCTCCTCCTGCTGCATGACAGCCTGCTGATGCTCAGACACCTCCAGCCCGGCTCCTTCCTCTCCTCCGCTTCCCTGCATCAACACATCTGTCGCCGGTGGCAACCGGGGACTGACGGGCGGTGATGGCGTGTGGTAGCTTAATTGCTGTACGTGGCCTTTGCCCTGAAATGTTAAGACGGCTTTTAAGTGTTTGTCCGGGCATGCGTTTCGTTCCTTGCGATTACCTTTCTAATACCAAGGCAGTAAGTCGAATGTTGACGTCAACAAGCTAATACATTTACTGTAAAAGGTAGATTTGTAGATCATTTCAGGACACTGGCAGTCAAAACATGCAAAGTGAGAGGTTCCACCAAATGGTAAATCACACGTACGGAAACATATGACATGTGACTTTACTTTACCTTTTTAGCTTTGTTCGGCTGCACAGTGCAAAAATGAGAAGCAAACATAAATGTTCTTATTGGACACACACTAGCTTTTTAAGGTGTAGCAAATATGTGTGGCCACAATGGATTGTATTACCTGGACATGAAGGCTAAGAATACTAGTTACTGGGATTACGACAGTGGTGTTACCATGTTGTATTTACTAAAACACTGCACAAACCACATATAATAAGCAACAACAGCCTGACTACATTAGAACTATCTCTTGAACTCCATCCGCACAAGCTATAAACGACATGGAAAGCTTTCTAACCACATACTATGAAGATGTTGAGAGACTGACGCAGCGAGACAGGACTGGGTAGTGTTCGGCGCCAACACAAGCCGTTCAGTGTTGCGATAAGCTCGGCATGGTATCTACCTCGTGTGTGTATACACACCGGGCCAAACTGTGCGCCACGCTCATGAAGCTAACAGCTATTAATTGGTACAGGTTTCTGGATAGAAGAGAAGGAGACGTTAGAGCGGGTGATTTTGAGAGAGGAGGGTGAGTTAGGGAAATTATAATATGGGGCTGCCTTACAGCCAAGAATGTAGCTCCAAAGACTACTACTTTTGTTTATTCCCCTTATTGTACATATGGGATCATGAGCTGAAGAAGCAGCGTTCTGGCCTCATCTTACCATTGATCTGCGGATGAAGGTCAGCCTGCATTTTGCTTTATTCTCTGCAAACTCCAGGCTGTTGATGTCCTTCAGTCTCGCTCTGTATTTATTCATCTGCTCGCCGATGATGAGCTCTACGCACCTACAGTATAGGAACACAGCAGGAGGCATTTAGGAGGTTGACCTGTCAGAATACGTTTGTCATGGTACATTAGATGGGTAATTTCATGTTTGCGTTGGTGGTGGTGGCGCTCTGTGTGCTCTTACGCCGTTGTCTTGCCGATGTCCTGGACACTCCGTAGTGGGTCTGTGGTGTTGGGACAGCGCAGAATGCAGGGGGCGAACACTATGGCTAACGCGTTAGCCGACATGCGGTTTGTTTCCTCTTGCAAGGCGATCCTGAAAGCACACATTCAGGATTACATCTGACTGAAGAAGAGAACGAATACAGTGGTTTTATTCATGCTAATCGGCACGTTTTAGCAAAGCAAACTTACCGGACTAGATGGAATATTAGACGTTCCAGGGTGTTAAGGTGGGTTCTGCTTAGCTGGTCGATAATAGAGTACACTCCTCGAATTTCTTCCTTTTTATCCTGCAAACCTGAAGAAGAGGATATATTATAACCCATAACAAACATCCGGCTATTCACAATCTTAAATTCATGAACTAAACACATTTTTGGCATGTAAAATAACCCTACATTTATTAAGCAAAAGTTAATGCGTGCACGTCTCTGTAAACAACACACGTGTGAGAAAACAAATGAAAAAATAAAAATACATTTACCCATAGCACGCAGAAACTCTTCATAAAGCTCAAATGTCATCAAAGGATTTGGCAGGTCCCTCAGCCACTGCTTGAAGACACTAGCAATGACATGGATGTTGTAGTCATCCAGGTTCATGTTGTCCAGGTCTGTGGGAATAAATAAAATAAAATAAATACATCAATAAATTAATATATTAATAAATGAATACAATTACTTGATTGTTTCAATTAAGTGAGATGATGGATCGCTGACTTCATCAAATTTCCCCATTGATAGTGCTTGCAGTAATTACCTGTGTCGAGTCCCTGTTTGAGCTCTTTAATCTTATTGGTTGAGCCAGATTTGCGGTAAATTCCTTCTGTGTATAGGCCATGCATTTCAATGTAGTTGATGAGCTTCTCCACCACAAGGGGAACTGTTCTCTCATCGCTGGTCAGACGAGAAACCTCCACTCCAAACTGCCTGGAGGAAAGCTCTGGGTCGAACTGTTCACACGCATAAATACACACACACACACACATATACATTAACAGACAGGAAATACATTGCCTTGAAAAATCATGCACTAACTGTGTGCATGTTCAGATGAGCGTAAAATGACACACATTTATGTTAAAATGTGTCTCTGTCATTTTGTTATTTTGCGTGGACACAATATGGCCGACTCACCTTCTTGCTACATTTGGTGGTCATCTTCAGGCAACATTTTCTGTGGCAGGCATACCGGCACACTGGAAAAACACACCCAGCGTAATAAGAGAAGTCAGACCCATTTTTCACAGAAAGACAGTAGTGCCTCAAGATTCACACAAAGCAGAGACAAAGCATGCCGCTATCGCCGTAGAGACCAAGGCTATGTTGGCCTGGCATGTAGGAAACATCCTGTGTGAAGAAAGGATGAGTGCACAACACTCCGGAGAGACAGACCCCATGAGTCCAGTTGAATACATTCTGATTATGGCCGAGGAGCATAAACGGGCGAGCCCATTTCCCAGAGGCCCAGTGGTGTGTGTGTGTGTGTGTGTGTGTGTGTGTGTGTACACATAGGGTTGTTAGGTAGTCACTATTAAGGCTCTATTAACACATGATCATTGAGGTAGACCTAATCATACGGTAACTTAAGCAATATGTTGCTCTTTAAATTATTTTATAGCACGGTAATCACAGTATTTCAGCTGTCCACAGACACATTATCAAAGGGTTGGGTTTAAGCTAAGAAGGCTGCCATGGAGCGTAACCCATTGTTGCTTCCATTGACATGATTACAGCGCCATCTTCATATAATCATACAACACGCTGTCATCACACCACTTACATTTGCACACACAGGCACGGTCCATCATCCAGATGAGAGAGGAACAGTATTCACAGTACGTGGGGATGCTATATTGTGTAGACTTGAAGATGTGTCCATTGTGCTCCTCCACCTGCAGACACCAGCAACACATTACATCTGCCCATAGGAAGCTTTCTGTTCAGTTATTATCTCCATTGTCTTTTCTATTCTGGTCACTAATGGGTTTGACTAGAAAAGGGGGTTTGCATGCAGCAGCTTAAACACTGCTATCCCTGCACAGTGCCCAAGGTACTGAACAACAATCAAACACGTACTGTATGCTGACACACACGTGTACGTTTAAACAAGGACACTTACGACATCACTGTCCTTTTTCCTCCTCTTCTTGCGTTCAAGTTTCGGGACTTGCTGCAAAACATAGTAGTCAGTGACAGGCATGCAATGTATGCCCAAATGTATTCAATACAACAATTTAATTAAAATTAATCAAACTCTATGACAATCCAAGAGAGACAAAGCTAAGAATATAAAAAAAGATGAAATATAGACAAAATAATGTCAGAATATAATGCATGTGACTTCATGTACAGTCGAGCCTTGTGGTGTAGCGCTACCTTGCTCGGTGTGCTGTCGAGGGGCTTGTACTCTGTCATGAACTCGTCCAGGAAGACTTTGAATGTGTTGACCCACACTGTGACGGGAGACTCGCTCCAGTCGCGCTGTTCCTGGCGCATGCTCTTCTCCAGGATCTGCTCAAACAGAGCGTACAGGTCCTTGTAGCGAATGCTCTTCCCATCGTCCATCTGCGGGGGAAGATGGCGGACACGGACACGTCAGGCAGGCCAGACGGCAAGAGAATGGCTCAGCTCTGGCCGGAGCTTTTGAGGAATTACTAAATAATTAATAAACGACTGTCCATGAGAGGCCATTCATTATTTTACATCTCCTACAGTCATGCTGTGCAATCATATGCTATGTAACATATTGTTTACATTCATCCCATCACTAATTCCCTTAGAGCAGGGTTCCCCAATTCCAGTCCTAGAGGGCCGCTGCCCTGCATGTGTTAGATGTCTCCCTGCTCCAACACACCTGATTCAAATGATTGGGTCATTATAACGAGCTATTCATTTGAATGTGGTCCTCTAGGACCAGATTGGGGACCACTGCCTTAGAGAATGAGTCATGATTTGTTATGATCAAACAACAACAACAACAACACACTGCTACTGTACAACACTAACCGCCAGTGCTGTGGAGTAGGAGTTAAAGATGTTGAGGCGGAATTCCTTCAGAGCCTTCTTGAAGACAACATCCACCATTGTGTCCTTGCTATCCTCTGTGTCCAGGTCGCCGATCTAAGTCAAGTGATCACAGTTATACAACAACGCAGGTGGTCGTAATGTTATGCCTTATCATTGTGTAGAATCTGGGGAAAAAAATTACGTTTTAGAAATATGAATATAATATAAATAATATTATATTCATACTATTATGAATATAAATACAATTTAATGTTGTCAAAATGTGCTCACATACCCCTGGGGTACATACAGTACAGTCCAGACGTTAGAGAGTATAATAAGGACATACGAGAGAAACACCAGGAATGAGAGCTAGAGACCTTTTTCATGAGGAAGTCATTCATGCTCCGGTAGTCGTTGGTACAGGTGAGGATCTGCAGTGAGTCGTTCTGCCACTGGACCGGTTCCAGAGCTGCGCTACTGATTTTAACACTGCGCCTCCTCTTCACTTTGGGAGAGGGCTCCTTGTTCTCCTTAGACTCCCTGGATCCACGCTCCACTATCAGGTCTGGGCTGAGGGGAGGAGATATGTAGTCCTGGCCTGCTGTGTTAGACAGAGAAGGTGGAACTGTTATAGACACTTATTACACATTATTATAGGACAGACTGGTGCCAGGATAATAAATATACCATACTGTAGGGGAAAGACCACACTACTTGCTTGTAGATATATTTACTGGTGGTACTATCCTGGAGTATTGTTTACTATGGACATTATAATGAAAACTACGACTGGATCATTTGAAAGCAGACAGGCCCTTTGTTAGACCATGTTAACCCTCTACCCACCATCTCCCAGCAGTGCTCCTGTGTCTCCATTATATCCGTCTAGGGAATCACCCCCACATATCAGCTTTTCCCTGGAGGATTTCTTCTCCCCATGCTTGGTCTTGCCCCAGAATCGCATCTTCCCACGAACCCTGCAGTGTACAGTATAACAGTGTCCTCCATGGTAAACAAACCTAATTTTAAGAACTTCTGTGGCCTGAAATGTTTTGAGACTAAGCACCTCAGCTCAAAAGTGTGCGTGCAGTTACTCTAACAATTTTCATAGTCTCAACTCCAAGGCAGAGTTAACAGGGAACAAACCTTCCATCCTGCACAGTCTTACGTAGCACGTCTACTTTCCCCAGGTCTCCAGATGACATGGCTTTCTGCATCATCTTCTGCTCTTCAGACCTTGCAGGCTAGAATGTAATAGGGTTATATGATAAATAAGACACAGTACATTTAGTATAGCAAGTATGAGGCGTAATCATACGTATCCTCTGCAGACACCTTATCTGACCAGTAGATGGCAACCTCGCAACATAGTTGAAGGGTTTCAGCGGACATCTAATTCTAACTCATTTTAAGGTAATATAAGTACCAAACAGTGAAATATTCCCTTGCAGTGTAATATCTGTATAGGTGTATTATGACAGGGTCATAATGAAACCAGTGATGAAAGCTGGTTCCTTCAAAACAAATCAAATTAAATTATAATTCAGAAGAACCTAGACAGTTGGCAACATATGGCTAACTACGATTATACTTTTATTTTCTCCATGAAAAGAAGAGAAAAGGTTAAGATCTAATGAACATTATGTTCAAAGGTTGGTGGTGACTTATTGCCTGTGGTTCCAAGGCTTGACTGGAGACCAGTGATGCCACTCAAAGAAGAAAGATAACCACATAACATGCAGGACTGTTAAACCAAGGAGAGTTTAGTGAGGTGCAGCTTTAAATGCAGGGAAAACTTGATTGGGTTTCTGTGAGAAGAACTATGAAAAGAAAAGAGGGTTTTTAGAAGTAAGGTTTTTATTAGTGAAAAGCACATTCCTGAATAGGCCACACTGCTTCTTTGATCAGCAAAGTAATATTAAGCAACCAAACTCCTGGGTAAAATAACATTTCCAGAACATTAACTGAATCTTTAAGGTACTGTATATGGACTGTACCTAAAATAGTTTATTTAATGGTTGAAGCATAGAATTAACTATGTATCCAGTTTTTGGAATGTGCCTTTCCTTATTACAGTATCATACAGTAAATACCAAATTTTAGAAAGAGAGAGAGAGAGAGAGAGAGAGAGAGAGAGAGAGAGAGAGAGAGAGAGAGAGAGAGAGAGAGATCTAGTTGAGGCTAGTTAGTCACTAAGATTTGTAGCGAAGATCTATGCGGTTTCTGCGGTGGGGGTTAGCCATTTCAAACAGAAAGAGAGCCATTTGCTGGCATGGTTTAAGCCTGTTACCATTTCCGAGTCACTAAAACAGGATTCGCCCAAGCCCGCCTCAGTGGAGCTCTGTTTGGAGAGGGGTAGGGTAAAATGGCGGGGGGCGGCCGAGGTGTTGCCATCATAGTCATCCTCATCAGACTCTGGCATGAGGGTGAGAAAGTCGGAGCGGGTCCGTGCCATTCGGACTTTCTTTTTGTAGCCTGCTCTGCCAACCTGGGGTTTTCCAGAAGTGACAGCAAGACATGTTAGCTGGCTAGCCTATGGCCTTGAACATGCTACTGGACATTGTTCCTCGTATCCATTCCATTGTTGTTCATCTGCAGCTTGGTGAGAAGCAGTGGCTCTTTGCTATGTTGGACCTCTAGCATACTAGCATTCATTCACTCACAATTACGCCCATAAATAAATCACATGGAGTTTTGACCCAAACAAACAAGCGCTGGAAAAAAAAATGCTGACCTCTCGTACTTTTGGAAGTGCCTTTGAGGGTGACGAGGATCCATGTTTGGAGATGTCCACAGTCTTGTCCTGAGAGACTACATCCTTGTCCAACCTGAAACAGCAAGAGCAGAGTAAGTTCCTAGTAACCTACAGAACATGCACCAATACGAAGAACCAACACTCACTCAGCAAATATCAGCTGGTTCTTGGGTGAGAAGAAGATGTTCCTTGGCTTGTCCATCGTCATATGAACCTCTGTGCCCCGATTAGCAGGGCTCTTCCCAGTGGAAGACATCACTCTAGTTCCTCCTCTATCTCTGGACTTCAGCGTGAGCTTGGGCGCCCAGCCATCTGCAACAGGCCTACTGCCCTCTTGAAGCCGTTCCCGAGGGACAGAGGAGGTCTGAGGAGGCGGCGATGGGAGGCTGCCCTGGTTGTTGGCCGTGGAGTCCGAGTGTGCTCTGAGCCTGAGGGTCTCGGGTGCGGCCTGCTTGCTCTGCTGTATTCTGAGCAGGGCCTCCCCTCTCTGCTTCTCAAACAAGTCCCTCTCCTGCTGCGCGAAGACCAGCCTCTGTCTCTCCAGCGCCTCCTTCTGCTGCCTGATCTGCTCCATCATCTCCTGCTCGTTGTGATGCTGCTGCTTACGCCTGCGCTCCTCCTTCTCACAGTTCAGCCGCTCCAGCTTCTCCAGCACCGCCTGGTTGGCCGAGGGCACGGCCGGGGAGGGCGTGGTCAGCCCCTTGGTCTGGGCCGCCACGTCCCGTAGCGTTGCCGGGGGGCGCGGCGCGGCGCTCGGTGGAGTCTCCTTCTGCATGCTGATGACCACCACCACCGGTCGCCGTAGCGACTCCCTCCGCCCCACGCGGGCCGTGCTAACGGCGGCAGCAGAGGTGTGGCTGTCGCCGGGGGCGACCGGGACGGCGGCCTTTGCGCTTTCCGGCGGCCCGTCGCCACGCTCGCCCTCGTAGAAGGCCGGGAGGTGGTTCTCCATCGTGGGTGGAGACGTGGCAGAGGGGGCCCCCTCCTGGCTGCCTGGAGAAGTGGACCCTGCAGTGGGCTCTGGAGCTGAGTGGTCCTCCTTGTGCCCCGGTGGGGGCACAGACCCGGGGGGCTCCTCGTCCGTACTCAGCAGCTCAAAGCTGCCCTTGGAGCTCTGGCTGTCGGGGGTGCTCTGGGGCGAGTGCATAGGCACCAGCTCGGCCGACCAGCGTCTCTCCTCGGAGGGGGAGGAGGCTCCACCGCCGGTGGCCCGCACCTTCAGGAGCTCCAGGCTGAACTTGGCCTGCTCCAACTCCCTCATGCGCCGGCTCTCCCTCTTGGCCCTGGTGCTCTTCTGGCCGGCCTCGTCCGTCCCGCGGCTCCTCTCTCGCACCACCACCGCCGCGCTGGCTGCCGGAGGAGCGTCGGCTCCGGCCGGCTCCTGCTGGGCCGTTGCCTCGTGGCTGGCTGTCATCCGGAGGCTCCTCTCACGCTCCTTGTACGAGCGGTCCTCCCACATGCTCAGGTCCAGGCCCATGATCCTCTCTGGGTTCTCCTCTTCTGGCGAGAGGCTCTTCTGTCCGTTTTGCAGTCTTGAGAGCAGATTGTCTTCCCTCACTCTCCTGAAGCTGACAACACAGACCAAGGTCTACAATGGTTTTTAGAATATGGCCTCATTTGTGCTGAGCTGCATGGCAATCCCTCAACAGAAGAATCTATGTTTTCCAGCAGCTTAGCTGACTGCAGGGCGACTTGCGTAATACACTGAGACCTGACTGGTGCTCAGTACCTAATAAACTGAATGTGCTGCATTCAGCAAGGCTTAAGGTAAGCAAGCAGCTTGTGTAAAGAATAATACATTTTCACATAAATATTCAAGCCATATTCAAAGAATTTGATGGGTGAACACGCACCACAGCCAACCAGTACTAGAAACAAACTAATTGTCCACATCTGTAAAAGACTAAAATAGTGCATTGTGGGTAATTGCATGTGAAGTGCTACACCATTACATGGCTTACCTCAGCCTGGCTAAGTATCCCCGGCTCACTACCTGCAGTTGGACCACAGTGCCGTGGAGGCGTAAGTACGCCTGTCTGGCTCGATAGCAGCGCCATGCGGCCTGAGCGACCAGCGCTGCCGTGCCGCGGCGGTACTGCCACGCCCTCCACGCCCTCTGGAGCACCAGGGCGGCGTCTGTCCACAGCTTGAGCCTCCTGCGCTCCTTGTACCCCGCCCAGTGAGTCTGGAGGCACAAGGCTGCCCCCTCCTGGATGTGAATGGCGTATTTCTCATTCTCCCGCCTGGACCGGTAAGAACGCCACCACCGCTGTGAAGAGCACATGTTGAGTTATTATACGAGTCATTCTTTTTAAAATAATACATGTGAAAATATGTTCCTCATTAACAGCATATAAAAATAACAAGTAAAAACAATATAGGATAGATGAGGTGGTTATAGTTGCGAAATAAATTCAAAACATTACGAGGACCTCAAACTCACTCTCTTGCATCAGATATCTGTTTGCAAATGTAAAGATGCTTTGAGGGTTATGGAAAAATGCAATCAATTGGTTTTTGCTTTTTTTTCAGGCTTAAATACATGTTTCATTTAATTGCTTTGTGAATGTGAAATACGGTTAAAATATGCGCTTAAGTAGTTTAATTAGTAAATATCTGAACATTTTTTGCATTATAAATGGTACCTTGTAGTTCTGTATCTACGGTACCCTCTGTTTCTTTTTTTATTTTAATTTCCTTGTTCTATGTAGTATTTCATTAAGTACTACAACCTTTATATGTTTTACTGCAATTCTGAAAATGTTCTATATTTATGCTGTTGACAATGCATAATACTTACTGTGAAGCAGTTTGTGACTGCTGTCTGTGAAAGGTGCTATACAAATAAATTGTACTTACTTAAATGTACAGTACAAGAATATAAACACCATATTTGCAGCATCGTTTTAAGTGTGCCATTAGGTGCAGAAGGCTGTCCAACAGCGTAAACCATTCAAAAGGCACTCTAACGTGCTGCATAGTAAGGGTGAATAAACAGCGAGCAGACGGACAGACAGACAGCGGTACCTGTATGCGGACTGAAGCGTCCCTCATCCTGACAAAGTGCTTCCTGTCCAGCCGAGCCCTGAAGCGCCGCTGGAGCGTGACGATGAGCCTCAAGACCTCAGCGTGTAGCAAGGCCTGTAGGCTCTGTCTCTCAGCCTCCCGTAGGAACACCTGTGGGAGGGGCCACGCTCACGTCACAACACATACACACGCACCTCTCCAGAGCAACTTCGCTCTGGTCCAGATACATCGTTGCAGGAATGTCATGTAGGGACCTCTAATTATGTATGCACCGTAGTGGAATGGGCCCCTCGTCTTCCTCACTTAAACCATAAACACATAACACACGCCATATCTGGGGCATTGTGCTGATGAATATGTTATGGGTTCAAACAGAGTGCCCCCCCAAACCATCCATTTCCTCTTTGTGATTCTATACTTAGTCTGTGACACTGTCAAACAACTTAATCTCAATCCGAAGGAATTTGTGAATTCAAACGTGACTTGATATAAAAGTCTATTTTTTATGAATGATAATCTTTAGATTATGCAAAATATTAATTTAGACACTGGCTAATAATAAGATGACACCTTAGTACAACAACAACAACATATTTAGTTGTTGTCTGTAGATGTTGACGTGCTTATGGGCGAAAGTGAAAGGTCTTGTAAATACCATTGTTCTGCCAACTTGGTACCCATCTGGTGCCAGATCTAGCTTGCTCAGATACCGCAGGATGTCTTCCTGGGGAGAAGTGGCGCCCTCCGGAAATAGCACGCGGTAGTGGAGGATGAAATCCTTCCAAGTGAAGAACAACAGGTTGAAAGAAGAATACAAGCACAACAAAATCAACAAACATGTGCTATTGTCAAAGATGTCCTTTTGTACCATAACAGGCAACATCTAGTCAATATACACAGAAAGAGTGTTAGGCAAGATGACGTTAGATTGTAAAGTTGCTGAAACAGTATGTTTCAACCCTAGCTACAGTAACTCTATCCAGAATACTGTATAAAAATGTTGCAATACATCAGGCTCGCTGTTCACTGGGGCGGAACACAAGGTTAAAATTCTGTCGAGACAAGTGGTTTCAGGTAAAGCCCATGGTGTCCATATTTGTGGGAGTAGGAACATCACAGCATAAATATGCTGAACCTCCACTCTTTAAACTAAGGCCCTTTGTCTGACTGCAATACACTGTCTACTTCTAGCTGTAGGGGTGGACAGTAAAACAGATTCTTGTTTATACAATTACCAGTATGGGGAGATATTAGAGTGTCACAGACAATGAAGAGGCTCTGTTCTCAGAAACCAATTCAGGACACACTAAAATCTTCTAGAATGATACATGCTCCAGATATGTACTATTAGTGCAGGCTGCAGCACTAATATGTTTGGGGGATTTTCAAGCATTAGATCATGTCTGGAGTTTGGACTATGTGAAGCATAACAAAAAGACTGTTCAAGTCTGAAATTGGAAATTGAAATAAAGGCAGGAAAAATCCATTTGGACATGGAAAGGGTAAATTTAGCCATTGTACCCAACTAGTGACAATGAATCATCAATCAACATGCCAATATGTGATTACTGCATTAATCATTCACCATTTGGTTGATATCACTATGACTGACATCCTGGTTTTCTAGTCCAACTTGACTTTACACAATTTGAACAAATGAAACCACTGCTGGCATAAAACCTCATAAAAGTATAATGTAAGTGGAAGTTCTGATTCAACTACTGTAAACCGTGAGATTTCAGATGATAACCACTGGCCTGACGTGCACATCATTGAGCAGACAGCCTCAATGACAAGCAAGCGCGTTTAAAGCGCAGAGAGGCTGTTTGCGTGTTACCTCGAAGCTGTATTTGATATTGTAGCCTGACTGGCGGATGCGTACGGTCTCCAACATGCCCGTGTAACGTAGCTGCCTCAGCACCAAGGCATCATTGAAGCGTAAGGGAAGCTGGCAGGGAGAGAGAGGAAATATCTTAATGAAACTACTGTAGATGGCGCTGTACAAAATACTGTAGCTCAAAATGTACAGGGTTCCTAAATGGGCGGTTACTGTATTTTATCATACATTGTTTCGATGTTCTTTTATATTACCGTTTTCCAATTTTGATAAATATTCTAATATTTGTATTCCTACTATAGCATATTGTAAATGTTGTTGTATTATTATTTTTGTGTGATCGTAAATGCAATATTAACATGTTTTCTATATAATGTACTTGTATCTTGGCTAAACAACACATGGTTACAAAGGCCACAGCTATAGAGTATTGGCGCATGACGACTAAATACATAGCCAACCATAACATACCTTCTCTGCATTGGAGCGAATACACTTGACAAAATATGGCTCAGACTGGCCCAAGGTCTCCATCAGCTTGTTAAGAGAGGCCTACAGAGTGAAACATAACACACCGTAGTTAGCATTAGCATATACAAGAACATAGTTAATTCGCTACATTTCTTTTCTACTAACTTTTTGTGACAAGAATCAATCTATCAGTTGTTACAGCTTTATAACAATGAAGTCCGAGATAAGCAGATACAGTAGCAGATCGCATAACTCGAGTCTGCCCTCTGGTGCCCAGGAGACTAAACTGAATGAGCTAAATCCCTATTACATTACCAAATGAGCAGGACAGGCAAGTTCCATAGTGTGCACATAGTAAACAAATGTGCTGGTAATTAGTGCGTGCTCTCAAAGGATGTATGCATGAGTGACAAAAAGACTCCATATGTGGAGTGTCCATATGAATTCACTGCGTGCAAAGCAGTGTGTGCAAGTATGTGCGCCAATATGTATGTGTTTATTTGTGCATGTGCGTGTGTGTGTGGTATTTCAGTGGAAAGAGGAATTCAGCCTCCTCCTCCTCTTCCGCTATGGGAGATGAAAGCAATCAGGCCCAGCACAGGATGTGGGAGGTGAAGTCATCTACACATCGGGGCCAGGGCTCTAGCACTGGGACACAGCTGACAGCAATGTGCTTGTTCAAGCCTAGTCCACAAGAAGGCTGTCTGGTGGCTAAGATCAACTAATAGACGTTGTATGTTACAGCGCAGTATTGTGCAGCATGTTGTAGGGCTAAAATATTTTACAGCTAGGCAAGGAATGTTCGAATCACGGATGTTTGGCTGGGGTACAACCAGCCTTCAACCAGGCATTCATTTTGATTTTGGAACCTGAAGCACCTGTATGCTAACAGCTAAGATCTCAGAAAGTAATGGTCAATGTTATTTGGGCTGAACTAGCATAACCAATATGTTAATAACTAAATTACTAAATTATCCCATTGACTTTTTAACTTTCTATCTGAAGTTTACAAGTGTATATCAAAAATGCATTTGAAGTATATTATAACGACACAGTATAGCAGTTCATACTGATACACTATAAGCAGCCACTATATTTAATGTCTATCACAGGTTAAAAACAATAAATAAAAAATAAAAACATGTACTTCTTGATACGTGTGAAGTGTAATTTGGTGGATCTCGCTAATGAATGTGTACATTCTCTGTGTGACCTCAGAAAAGGAAAGCACACATCCATACCTTTGTATGTGTAAGAGTGTCTGACCTGGAACTGTGCGCTGATACTGGGCGGTTTCTTCTTCTTGTGGAGGTGAAGCAGGGACTTGGTGATGCGGTCGTGCAGTGTCAGGTTGCTGAGGTACTTGAGGGACTTGACGTCCAGTAAGTGCTGTGGAAAGAAGACAGGCCGTTTAGCCAATACTGGCTCTGGAACTGGTAGTAGATCAGACTATAGTGTGATGGACATGTGACAGGCGTATATTGTATTTTTTGTTGTTGTTACCTTTGGAAGAATGGGCTTGGATTTGTAGTTTTTGTTCCTCCTGTTAAAAAGGCAGAGATTGGCCAGGTCACATTTAAATATTCATTTTGTACTGATATTCTTTCAAACGGCCAATCAGTCAATATTATTACAGTACAGTATGGCAGGCCCGTGCAGAGAGATCCACAGGTGCAGGTGCTTAAAATGTAAAAAAAGGGAACCTATCACGCAAGCGCACATTTTTATTTAACTGTAGGTGTGTAATGGTTCACCAAATCCATGGTTCGGTTCATATCTCGCTTTTTGAGCAATGGCTTTTTGAGCGGTATGATCTGGGAATTATTTTCTAGCCTTGATTACATTCTGTAGAATAGTCTTATATTTTCTATACTTTCTGCCACTAGATGGCACACTAGTACCAGCTTCTCAGCCAAACAAGAACACATGCGGGCTATAGCCAGCACTAGGTAAACAAAAAAAAGACTAGATAGGATTACGTTAAAACACCCTGCTGAGGACAATAATCCACCATTTCATTAACATAGAAAATAGTAATTGTTTGCTGCTATATTAATGTTTAAAATAGACACCTTTTTAAAAATCAACAATTTGGAATACTAAGAAGAACAAGAACAAGTTACAAAATGCAAACAGACGAACAAACAGTTTGGAACCACATGATAGCAAAAGAGACTTGATTAAAAATAACCTGGAACGTTTTGGACAGTTTTCATACCTTGGCGTAAATCATGGATGTTTGTATCACGGTTTTGGTTTCAGAACCATTACACCCCTATTAACTCTGTAATCTTATCACCCTGGTAAACATTGTAAGCAGAATTATTAAACAATGTGTCTACTTTACACAGTTCGACAACAGTTACTTTCAAGACCAAAATGCACCTACCATCCTACAACATTAACCTGACATGCCAGATGAATTGTTGATGGAGTCACAACTCCATCTTATAACTGTTTGTAAAGGGTACTTTAAAAAAATAAATTTCAGTTAACTGGATGAACCATCTGGACGTTTTCGCTGTCAGCACACCTAACCATGCCCAGATGGCTATCAATATGACACTGATTGGTTCGTTCAGTTGCTACAGTTGCTACTCGGAGGATCAGGTTAAGGGGGTGTTGTTTGTTTCCATGTGAAATGTAGGTTGTAAAGCCCGTTGAGACTGCAATGTGATTAAGGGCTATATAAATAAAATTTACTTGACTTGACTCGGACACATTCAAAATTATTTCTAGGCTTTCCAGACTGATTCTCACTGCGAAATTAAACTGAAGCTTGCGAGATCAGAATGGTCTTGTGAGGCTACTACAACTAACAGTACGTGTAGACCTATAACTCAACAAGATAATATATTGTAGTAGGCTTAATACTAAGTCAACATATTTACTTTACTTTATTTGCCCACAAATGGACATGACCACTCTCCGATACTGTAGGCTATACAGTACAGTATGTAATAGAGATTCACATGTAGCCTAATCAACCTTAGAAAATGCAGCAATTGCAGCAAATTGATGTGTTCAAAATGAGTGCAAGACAATAAACCTAAAGATAGCTTTGGAGTAATGCTAATGTAGTATAGCCTGTCTCCTTTATTTGGCCACACTGACATGATCACTCTCTTTTAATGTTGGCATACTGTATGGTACTGTAGATGGATACATGCACAATCTTGAAAAAAGCAGAAATCTGCTGCCCATGCAAAAAGATGTAGGCCTAAGCTAGTCTATAGTTATATGGCCACAATACTGTAGCCAGGACACACATGCACACAATAATGCATAATGCAGGCGCTGCCTGTAGGCTACTGTAGAGTGGGCAGCGGCTCGAGACGCAGCGCGTATGCATAGCAGCACATTAAAGCCATAAAGCGAGAGAAAGGGGGCATTCTCAGACGTTCAAAGTGCGTACTTTTGGCTGTTTGTGCATGTTTTCATGTTGATTTCAATCTAAACCCATATTGTTTTGATCACAGTATTATTATTTACTACATTAATAATGAGAGGGGGGCACTTTTGATTCATTTGGGAAAAGCAGCAAAGCTCATCCCTCTGCACGTGCCTGCAGTATGATGGGCAAATGTGTACAGTACATTGTGTTTTAATTCATAGTTACAGTACATATGCTGGTATGAAAGAGGGCTGACTGATCAGTAGGGCTAGGCTGGTTCACTCACATGAGGATGCCATGAGCTCTCTCCAGCAGCTTGCTACTGGTGGAGTTGACAAAGATGCCGTCTTCCTCTGTTGTGCCAATGGACCTGCCGGAGCGACCCGCACGACCATTCCAGCCGAGGCTTGGAGACTCCCTTGGGAAAGAAAGACATGTCGATTTAATCTTATAATAATATATATTTATAATATTTGATATGTGTACTGTACTTATTCATAATGTCTTAAACTGCTTAATGCTCTCCACCTAAATACACTATTATCATGATATTAATATTAAGGATGGTAACACTAATCATTACATTTAATTACATTGTCACGGTTGGTTAGACATGCCTGTTTATTTAGATGACAAAGGAGCTGATCATTACTACAACATGTTACAAGAACAACACAAAATAAATCTGCATGCCATTAGTTCATTAGTTATGCTATATGTATAGTTATGTACATTCTTTCAGAGGACTTTCTCTAGAAATACTGTGATCAGCAGGGGCACTGACTAAGTACTGTAACAATATTCTTCTTTAGTCTTTTGTGGAAGAGTTCATACGCATGTACATTACATTTGCCACACTGGATTGACATACCACCGGGGAAAACCTCAGGCCTCAAGGTAAAACCTTACTAGAGGACATAAAAATAAACCCAGGTGTTTTATCCACACAGGGTAGTCAGTGGTCTGGTTACATTACATATTATGCTTTAGTAGGGATCAGTGAGGAGACAAGAGGAGAGATGTGCAGAAGTATTTCTATACATATACAGTAGAAATAATCTATCAAAGATAGAATATAAGGGGAAGTTGAAATTGGTAAGATCCAAACAAAAACGCATCAAATGTTATTTTCTAATAGTCATGGAAGCAGAGAGATTATAATAAAAATATATAAATGTTATTTATTTTATTGTTTGATTTATAGGAATCGTTCCTACTGTGTCATAGTCACAAGCAGATTATTTAGAGTAAGGATGCAGAAATACAAGCAAAGCAAAAAATAGAAATTAAATATTTTGATTGCCCTTTGGATTATAGCCCACAAATATAACTGAATGTAATACAAAAACATTTTTTGTGAAACCCTTGGTTTGCATTGAAAACAAATGTACCAAATTCTTGTT
This sequence comes from Forbesichthys agassizii, assembly GCA_026546735.1. NCBI lineage: Eukaryota > Metazoa > Chordata > Actinopteri > Percopsiformes > Amblyopsidae > Forbesichthys > Forbesichthys agassizii. The sequence continues at coordinate 25,189 of JAODLL010011564.1, read as the reverse complement.
GATTCTTACTGTATGGAGGAAAACTATCCTAACTATCCAGAAAGTATGCTATCAACATCGCAATATTTCACATTATGGTCAAAACATAAAATGCTATGGTTTATATTTCATGTGTTGGCTGTTCACAACCAAAACAATTTAGACTATGTTTAAAAATAGTCCAGTCCAGGCAAATAACACCATGTGTGGTTGGTCTTGACAAAACTATTCTCTTATTTGTTTTGCTGTACTGTAACTCTGTACTGAGGCTGAGAAGGAGGCCCTGAGGATGTTTCTAAACATGCTAGTGTGAACTCCATATCACAGCTCCGAGCACGGGACCACAATCCCACAAGAGGAGTGCATTCAACAGCAATGATTTATACTGGCAGTCCATAACGACACTGCTGGGAGAATAATAAATTACAGCACAGGCTATAGAAATGTATAGGGAGAAGGGCCACAGTCCTTATACTGAACACATAAACAATTACGTACAGTAAAAGCTTCAAAACGCATTTGGACCCAGGACTAAGAATTCAGGACTTATACAGTATTATCGACGACGACACACAAATCCAGAACACATTTTTATACCAATATGCAATATAAAAAAAACCTTCTGCCCCTAACATAACATCCCTGTGATGAGCGCTCATCTGTGCAGTCATCCCCAGAGCTCCATAAAGTGCTGTGCTGTCTGCTGTGGTGGTGTTCAGCCGTCAAGCCCCCTGCAGACATAGTGCAGCGCATACACCGCTCCCTGGACACTCCTCATAATGCATAGCTCTGACCTTACATCACCATGGAAGCAGCTGCAAGGGACTGAGTCTTTTGTGTGTGTGTGTGTGTGTGTGTGTGTGTGGGGTGGTGGGGGGTGGGGTGGAGGTCAGAGGCCACACATCTTATTTAGAGGACGGGCTGTGAGCATGGACTGCTGATCTGTGCTACAACAGTAGTGTTGTGCAAGCGGGCCACGGACTTGAGCTGCTTACGGCCTGTTCTACACACAGCCTGCCTGGTCTGCATAGACTGCTCTACAAACACATGCACACACACAGCCTGCTCAACACACACACAACCTGGTCTATACACCTGTAGAGGAGGTCCTCCTCCTCTACAGGACTTCTCATCACTCCCCCCCCATTCCTCCTCTCCACCATGGGGGCTCGGGCCTTCAGCTGCTCTGCCCCCAGACTCTGGAACGCACTTTCACTGCACATTTGACACGCCACCACGGTCACCTTGTTTGCTAAGCTCCTAAATACCCACCTCTTCAAGGTTGGCTATGACGTTTGACCCTTTGTTCCACTCTCCCGTTTTATTTTATTTAGTTTATTTTGTATATATTTCTCTGATCAAATGTTAAGTACTATAGTGTGTATAATTCAGACAACTGTTTTATATATTTGTATTTGCAATGTAAGATGTCCTTGAGTGTTTAGAAAGAAGTCCTAAATAAAATGTATTATTATTATTACACACAACCTGGTCTATGCACACACACACAGGTCTACAGCCATTTGAAGTAGCCTGGCTCTGACAAATCTCAGCCCAAGTTTAGCATCTGGGAACAAGGCCCAACTACTGGTCTGCGAGACCTAATCCCATTAGGACTACCCCAGTGGTGCATGCCCAGATTACACTGCCTGCTGTGGCAGGCGATGCAGGCTACATCAAAGTACATCCCCTCCGTCTCAGCACAGCACAGCACAGACTCACCGCGATGACTTGTCTTTAATGGTGTTGCTGCCCTGTAGGTCTGACAGTGGGATGCGTGGAGCCTTCCAGGCCACACCTGATCACAGACAGAGATGTCAACATGTTAGAGAACGCACACACACACACGCACGCACACACACACAAGCACAAACCTGCAAACAGGAAACCATGTGATGTCATTGAAATTAGTGGTTTTCTTGAATGGAATCTGGGTGGTAATACAACGTGAGGGGTTAATTAGGGGCTGTTAAGGGGGATATTTTAGCTAGTGTTGCGAGAAGTACAGACTCTTGTTTAGTCTAGACTATTAGGTATGACTTTTTCATCAAATCATTTTAACGTTTTCTCTTTTCTATAGGTCCCATGGCAGTTGCCAGAGCAGGTGATATAATCCATACACTCGCAGTTAAGGTTAACCTACAGCCAATCACAGTGATGTTTTGAGTGATTTTATTAGTGTGTTAGACAACCTCAAGTGATTGAAATAACTACAGTGTGTTTAGACAGCTACAGTGACAGTATACCGTTTTCAGATTCACCACTTTGTGTAACATTTTCAGTTTCATCTGGCGCTGCAGGTTGGTACAGAACACAACAAAACAAAAATGCATTATTATAATATAATAAACAATTTACACACTATAATATAATGTACTGTATACAAAACCCCCTTCAGTACACATACAGGTCAACAGCTGGCATTTACCATGTCAATATTCTGACATTGTGTATGTTAGTGACAGTGATCCCAAACCTCATCATACATTGCCCCTCTCTTACCACCATCACCAATCTATCCATTCATATCAATACCAAGAAAGTGAGTTGGCTCGGAAGAGCCACTACAGCTCAGACAGGAACAAAGCGGAGGCCAGCATACCATAGTGTTACTGTTTTACTCTGCTCCACCAAGGCTGGTTAACAGAGGCCTAAGATGCATGCTTTTGCAGCTAGCCAGCCCCAGGAGTGTTAGAGACAGGATGGCCGAAGCGTGTTAGTGGACAGCATGCTACAGTAGCACGCCCACAGGCGTGGGAGGGAGAGGTAAGAGGGGGACAGGGGGAGTAGAGACAGACCAAATAAAAGGACTCTAATGTGGGGGATCCCTGGCTGAATAAGTGCGTCCATGTTTGTTCATTGGTGAGCCCTAAAGGGAAGCGGGCCGTGGTTAAGGAGGTCATCTCCTGACGCCACATTGAGACCCGTGTGGGCACAACTGTAGCTGTGTTTACGTGGACACTCCATGACACACCCTGTTCACGAGTGTCATCTAATCAAGCCTGACGTTCACATGCACCGTCGTACTTCATCACTAGGCTCGCTATTGTCAAGTGTCCCGCTGGCAATAAGGCTAAAAACGGCTAGCCTCTAGCTGTAGGCGCGTCGTCGGGAGAGTAAGGCTATTTAAACCAGGAAGTAAACTGGTTTAACTGTTTACATGGTAGAATTCTTCGTCCAATCTGGTTAGGGAACGGGTTATACTACCCCTCTGCTTCGGGATGAAATTTCTCTTCCGACTGAGGTGTTTATATTGAGCATTTTCATTCGGGTTGGGCTTGTAACCCGATTCCAATCGGAGTAACGGTGTCCATGTAAACACAGCTACTGTGAAGAAGAGCTCCGTGAAGGGCAGGTAAGAGTGGATGATGTTGGTCTGCCTCTCCCACCCGCCACCCCATCAGCAGGAAGGAAGGAGTTACAGTCATGAGGCAGCCTTACTGTGCTTCTCCTCCTTGCACCTCTGCAGGATCTCTAAGCTCCTCTGGTGCACAGGGTGCCGCAGAAAGCTAAAGCTATCCACACTTTTCAAAGCCGCAGCGTCATCATGGCCTTTGGAGAAGCAAAACAAGAGGGGGAAATGAGAAAACACAGGACAGGACAGGAAAGTAGAGGGAGGGAGAGAGAGGGAGGGAGGGAGAGGGAGATGACAGATTAGATAGTGAAGAGTGGTGAGGAGATGCAGTCATCTACCAGACAGGGAGCTGCCTGAGCCAGACGTCTTCGGAGAGAAGATAACTCATCATCACATTGCTGACGGCAGCAGTGTGGTTTGCACTGTGCCTTCCCCGCTCAGTCAGATTGGGGGACGTCAGTTCACACCCTCAAGTTGTGATTTCAAATGGAGCGAATACTGTGCTGCGCGATTGATAAGTCAAACCAAGTGTGGAAGCATCTCCCAATACATAACTGTCAGTCTTGTATACTGTATATATGTAGGTGGAATGTACTAATACTGTAAAGACGTGTGTGAGCAAAAGCAAGGGCTATTCGACACAACTGTACAAAATCTCCGTCAGCAGTAGAAGAGAGCAGGTCAGAGCAACAGCTTTACACTGAACAGACTACACGCAATACTGCAAAACAACACAGGTGGTGTTGAGAAGACAGGGAATGAAAGCCTTTGTAAGGAACCAAAGTGAAGAAAGCTAAATCTAGTCAAACAAGTGGCATTGCTACAAGCACTGCAACAGTGTGGCCGGTGACACAGAGTGCAGAGTTAAAGGGATATATGACAACAGAAAGGAAAGGAGTGTTTCTTGAGAGGTGCACGTTGTGCAAGATGTGCAATGTGATGATCATATTCATTTCCTGTTCCATTTTTTATTTAACACTAGTTTAGGCGTTCCTTAACGGTAACTGTTAAAGTGGACATGTTACTTTGTGATATATATTCCTCCAATGGGCCAATGAGATTACACCTACAGTGAATGCATTTTCTTAACTTAATTAGCATTAGTGTGTGCCAAGTAACTATATACCCTCTTTATTTCAATATACTGTAAATCCCCATAACTTCACTGGAAATAGCGAGGGGTGCAATTGAACTGAATGAACCAAACAAACCCATTAACTTTACCTCCACTAGTTTCCATTGTATCTCAACTCTATGACACTTGTCAGAACCTCATTGAGCACCACAAGATAATTTTGTCAGAGGAATCCTTTTGACAACAAACAACAAGGGAATATTTCAAGTGCTTTTGAGGATCAAAGTCATTGTCAAAATTACTTAAGATAAAGTTTGATATAGACAAGTCTATTGTACGATTGGATCGAATACAGGGTGAATAGACAAAAAAAGGCCATACTGTACTAATAAAAATAAGGAAGTTGTGCTTTTACGTGATGAAGTCGCATAAAACTGTCACCACTGTCTCATATCCTATATGAGCTAATATCAACTCTCTCTTGCCCCACCATATCCTTCTAACGCTGGTGTGAACACATACCCATCTTCTTCTGCGCGTGTCTTTTTCCAGCCTCTCTGAAGGCCACCAGGGCTCTGAAGTAGGCCCGCACCACGGCCCAGCGGAATGTGGCAGGTGGGTCGATGCCCATCAGCCCACAGATGAAGGCCTTCTTACTACTCTTCAGCAAGGCCACAATGTCCGGCCGCATGTGGTCTGTGTTCTTCTCACGGAAGTCCTGTGTGTTTGAACACACGCGCGCACACACACACACACACACACACACACACACACACACAGAGGGTATTAATGGACAGAAGATCAGTCCATTCGATTCAGCTTGCTAAAGGAGGTTAATGCCTTTCAACGTGGAAAATAACATCAATATCTAACTTGAATAAATCCAACTCCATATCTAATAGGGGTGCACCGATCAATTGGCAGGAGATGGAATTGGACGATTTCCATAAAAAATACGAGAACGGTGGTAGGCTGATTTTCCTCTGTAATGGCCCATACTTACTGATTTCTTGTGTTTTTGTGGATTAAAAATTAATGCATAATATATATAAAAAGTATGAACTCGTTTTCAGCCGATATTGCGGACTAAAAATTGGCAGATATGTTCCACCGGCTTCCATTGGGAAATCGCATCGTATCAGGCAAAACAAATTCACATATAAAAACAGATCGGTGCATCAAAAATATCTTGCATCTCAAAAATCTAATTTTACAATGGCCCTCATGTTGAGTTCAAACACAGGATGTTCTTGTAACAGTACTTAACACATGCACAACCATTTACATATGCTACCCAAACGTTTTAATTAGAAGTCCCCTTCTATTGCCACAACCACAGTGTGTTGCACAACTACACCATGTCATGTCTCTGATGCTCTTACTTTTGCAAGCAAACTTCCATGTTAGAAGTTCAAACAAAACAAGATTTTTACCGCTTGACTGCATGTGTAAGAATGTGAGATCGTTGTCGTTCACGATAGTAACTCTGTAAAACGAATGCCGGAACCTGCACAATAGGTGAAACAGATCCTAGTTCTGATGTTGTGTAATATGTCCATGCCTGGGCAAATGCAGTGATTAACAAAGCCTACATGTGAGACTTTACTAACTTTACATGAACGCATGTCTATTCCAATTGCACTTTACTGTATAGCTTGTGACCCCTTTGTTCATGTGTTTACTGTATGCAGAGAGCCAAATATGAAAGACCCATGTATAATAAATAGATAAATAGATAATTATTGACAATAAAAGACCAAAATGTATGTGAATTTAATTAAAGATAATGAAAAAATTAAATGCAACTGCATCTCACAATCCCGTGGGGGCTCTTGCCCCACTTTGAGAACATCTGGATCAGTGCATTATTGTGTGGCATGCAAAGTCCAGAAACGGTTTACAAAAGGAAATGTTACCCAGCAGCTTACAGGTTTACAAATCAAAGCCAAGCGAGGCTGCATTTTGTCTTTGCACAACTGACCTTGACACCGTACTTGACCTTGCCGGCATAGTGTTTGATAATGAAGGCAGGCTCCATGACAGCAGGGAACTCAATGTAGTGGTTCCCTTCATGTTGCCGCTTGAACTTGTCCAGCAGCGTCTGGTTGGTGGCTTGTGGAAAGCTGAAAAAGGGAAACCAAGATTGGGTCTTTTGGATTAAAGCACTCTAGTCATCATGCACATTTGTGTCTTACATAGGCCTCCATGCAATGAAATATATATGCAGTATTATTTTACTGTTTTTCCACTCTACTGGATTTAATGTGGGTGGTTGGATGTTAAAAACGATGTTCTGGTATCAGCATCAACACAGAATATTGCAATTCAGTCTAGATAATTGGCTGTCAACAGCAAATTAGCAATTTTTGAACTGTGATGTATAATAGTCATACAAAATTCTGTCCTCCACTCAATGCTGTGAAGAACTAAACATACTTGATGTTAAAATCTCAATGCCATTTAGTTATTATGTGACACTGGAGAGGGGCTGAGCTAAGCATTATATCTAATCTTGCATGTTCGCAGTGTATTGGTGTTAAAGGCCTGATCAACTCCCCTTTCCTCCGAACTCTGTAGAAGAGACAGAGGCTCCTCAGAAAACCAACCGCTTACAGGAAGAGGGAAGAAATGATGGGACACCAGGGGTTTAGAGGAGGAGAAATCTGAGCTATGAAAAACACACAGCCAAGATGCTTTTCATTTAGTGGGAGAGATGTGTGTCCAAACTGAGGCAGGAGGTATTACTTCCTTTATCCAGGATAATCTAATAGGAAATTACTTCCATAAAAAATAATGTAATTGCAGTTATTGCGTGAGTACTGATAGTAAGTTGGCTGTGTATTTAAAACGCAAATGTAATGGCACTAAGAATGTAAAACTGTACAGAAATAAAAAATAAGAGAAGAAGCTTCCCCCTAGAGAGTAAGAAACACTATTATACCCACAGTGTGATCATGCCCCATATAATTCAGTTAGCCTTCACTTATAATGTTAAAGGTATGATAATGCTCTGTGTACAGAGTTGCACCATAGAGCTATGCATGCTTTAGATTATTACTATTATTTGTAGGTTCATCAGGATGGAGGCTTCATTAAACATTTTTGTTTATAGGATCTAGTACCGTAAATGGAACTATTTGATTTGGACGGGTTGGACAGGTAAAATACAGATTCCTTCCAGACATACAAAACTTAAGTCTTTTTTATATTTAATATACTGTTTTTTTCCCCCCACCAAAAATGTGATTTGCATATCGTAGGCCGTTATACGGTCCAGCTAATCTCCAAATCATATTTTTATAGGAGGTAAATCTCACTCTTCAGTGAAAGAATGTGAAAATTGTATTCTGGAGGTTTGACAGAAACAAAGCTGTATAGTTAAAGTTAAAATGAGGAGCCATTAGTTTGTGTGCAGGAAACCAGGCTGTCTGACTCACTTGCACTCCTCATCCAGCAGGTGGAGTAAGGCTGTGGGCTTCTTGCTGATCAAGGTGATACAGCCTGTGTTGTCAATGTAGTCAATATTATGCCAGTTTATGCCCTCTGCCCTGTATTCTTCCTGTACACAATACAAAGAGAAAGGACATCAATGGAGCTCCCACTCAATTTGACTAATTTAAACCAAAAATAAATGCAACAATAAACTACTAAAAACACAATAATGAGATTATCAAAGATGAGCTATAAAATATGAAATTATACATCTTTAAAAACAGATGCATACCAAATACCAAAAGGAGATTTTGGTATTTGGTAGGACATTTTAAATTCCAACCAAGTTGTATAAAGAGGACACCTGCTTTCTCAATGTGGTGTGCTATAAAACTCATAGGGTATGTCTGGCCTCTTACTAATAAATATATTCTTAGCATTAAGCATAGTCTTTCCCTCAAACTATTTTTTCCCCTTTCCATCACATTTTTTCAGAAGGGAATGCCCAAATAAAGTGTCCTAAAGCATGCTTTCATTACAAATCAAAGCTACAGTAAACAAAACCAAATCATTCCAAATAAACTTTTATGCACAGAACATTTTTCCAAAAATTGCAGTAATCGAAAATGCAGAAACGAAAAGCCCAATGTGGAATGTGATTCTTCACAAATTTGTGCATGTTTACATGAATTTCCAACTAAGGCAAATATCGAAATTCCATTATCTTTCATGTTGACAAAACCAATACAAACTTGAACTGAATGGTCGTAACATGTATAACCAAACATCATCAAATGTAAAACAACTGGCATGGCTAAAACAAACCTGTGTTATTTCACCAGTCTTTCAAAGTTCAATCTTATCTGTTGAAAAAGCTATACGGCTTTCTGCCACCATGTCAAAGAATGCATCTCAGACCAAAATAAATGCTTTGGGACACACGCACACAAACCAAAGAGCTCAGACGATAACACACAGATGGATTGTGAGGCAATTCTCTTCTCGGGATGCTCAACTATTGTATAGTCTATCTTTACATAGAAAACAGTTCAGTTAATGTTTAAAATACAACATAGAGCACTTTCAAAGCGAGGATATATCTTTATTATACACAGGTACATCTGGATGTGTAATCACACATATTCTTAATTGAGCAGACTGTAGTAAATGATTAAACAAAACCATTAGAGTGTTCTATGCTTCTGCTTTCTCTATGTTAGATGCCTGCATTTGATAAGATTTTAGATAGTCTTTCTCATTTTGGCATTACTCATATTCCTGGCTCCAGTTTCAAGTTACAAGGCATTTTCTTGATTCCATTGAGGGAACATATATCAGGCATCGTATAAGAATAGCTTGCATCTGTAATCCTCACACATTTAGTCAAATAATACCATTAGTGCAATTGTACAGTTGACAAAAGTAGTAGTAATACTAGTTGGATTTCCGGTACTAGTTGTATTATAATTACAAGAGTCCCAAAAAAGTCTTCAGCATTGACCGGAGAAAACTTCTGCAACAAAAAACAGCTATATCCCACTGTTTACCATTTTCCCAAAAAGCACTTCTCTCTAACAGATTTGGTTTGTGAAAGAATAAGCACTATTTACATGATTTACATAAACCTGGACTTTTAAGATCATCACACAGTACATACACAAAGTGATCCTGGGACCCTGAAACAATTATGACAGGGAAACAGATGTTTAAAAGTACATACGCCAATAGATTCCACAGGACATGAGTCACACATGGCCCATCATTAAGTGCTCACTACGCATTGTCACTGTGCACATTTATATTGACTGATGCCAGAAATATGTCCAAACAAGCTCCCCATAAAAATAGAAGGAAGAAAGGAAAGAAAACAGTCTTTAAATAAGTTATAACTCGTGCAGGTAATGTATTTGCATGTGCACGGCAAAGCTTAAATGACTAACTTTAGCAGGGTTGTCAAGTCATTCATCAAATACCTGTGCACCTTGGCAGCTACAGTAGCAAATCAAATTTTGAGACTGGTCACAGTTAATGACTTGTCCATTTACTGAAATCAAAGCAATTTGATTATGTTAAGGTTTGCAAAAGAAAATGGAGTTAATTAATAATTGATTGTGTTAATGACTCACAAATGCTACAGTGAGGTTACTTCACAGTGTTACTGTAATATTCACACACAATATTGTGATAAAGAACATATTAAATCGACAATGTCTTACGTTTATGCATGAAGAGGCAGGACAATAACGTACATGTAGACACTATGGGGGAGATGTACACGTGTTAGAGTGTGGAGTAGGCCCACAGCAGTGACCTAGCCAGTTTTCACAAAATGAGCGCTATGCCTTGTCATTGTACATTGAATGTCAAACCTGCAGCTCATAACATAATCAGAGCATGCCACCGCAGTCTATAATGTGTGGCTCACGGTTTTAAAAAGCAGTGAAACGTATCACTCATGGAACAACCTAATGCTATGGCAGCGATTAGTGGCAAAGTGGAACTATTATTAATATACATTCAAAAAAAAAAAAGGTTGGCAAGACATTAAAAGGCAACAAGCAAAAATGTTGCTTTTAACAGGGCACATGTAAGCACGTCTCCTTGGCCTGTGTCTTTGTCTTGATCGGATGACTGCTGTCATTGTTACCCCTACGTAAGAAAATGCGTATCCTGGATTAGAGAGATTTCACCGCAAAACAGCTCATCTGAGGAACACAAATAAAATCTCTGACAGGAAGAGAGATTTGGAGTTTTATAATGTTGTCCAAGCTACAAGACTTCTTAAGCGTGACCTCACATTTCTAAATCCACAGTAAAGTCAGGCTTTGTGAACAAGTGCCTTTTGTACAGTACAGGAATCATTAAGCATGCAGGCACCCGTGTCATTGCATCACAAATGAAGGAGACACAGTGTCACAGTGGTTGCGCCAATGCAAACATGTCAGGACATTCAACAGTCAATGTTTGACTTGACCACGCACTTCTTACTTAAAGGCCCTTTGAAGTCGATTACATCCACCTCAGGAACCATAGCTATGGCAGTGTGCTCATAGGGAAGGGCTGTGGTGAGTCACATGGCTGCCAAGGTCATAACAAGGGACCTTGAATATTTCGGTTAAGAATTCAGTCATTGTTTCACGGCCATTGCAGTAGGGCGTTACGTGGGCAAGAGGTTGGGAACGGCAGTAGTCATGGCAGACAGATTAACGGAAAGGTCGACTGGGGTTACAGTACCTGCTCAAGCTTGAAGATGTGCTGGTTGAAGTAGTGCTGGAGACGTTCGTTGGCAAAGTTAATACAGAACTGCTCAAAGCTGTTGTTCTCATAGTCTTCGAAGCCAAATATGTCCAGCACTCCGATTGAGAGGATCTAGGAAGAGAGCAGAACGCAATGTTCCTCGCAATGCGTTCCCATAAAACAAAGCATGCATTAATATTGCATCTTGTAGCGTCTCTTATGAGGTCACGCAATGTACTTCATACGCTTTCATAATGCTATATTAACGTGCTGCAGCCCCACCTTGGTGGTCTCCTCAAGGTCCTTGTTGTTGAGCAGCGCGTGGTTGATCCTGAAGACAATCCAGTCAAACAGAGCACTATACAAAGACTTGGCCATGGAATCCCGCACGGTGCCAGCCTAGAAACACACAAATTGTTAAGCACACACGAGTGTCGATGTCTCAATGTGAGGGCCGTGATTAACACTGTGGTTACACCGGTACACAGCTTAGCGCCTCTGCCTTTTGCTCTGTTGCTAAAAATAGAAGCAATTCACCGGTCACCGATTAGGTCAGGTTTGTTTGAGAAGGGAAGAACAAGAATGGCTATTCAAGTGTCATTTGTTGCATTACTGTGCTAAAGCAGACTAGGATCCTCATGTATCCTCACCAGGTTAATACCATAACATGGAATGGCATTAGAGCGAATATTACGTGCAAAATGGATCTGCTTCTGTTCCATAGTGTCTAGAGCAAACATGCATACATTACATGGTAACAGAAGTGTAGGGGGGTAATAAACACATACATGACATGGCATTTCCATGCATGAGGATCAGTTATATTAGCTCTTCTCACTACTGTAAATACATGCAAGTTAGTCAACAATTAGTTACTGCATTCTTTTTGGGTTGACACTTTTTAGAAGCAGTGTTTTGCATTTTCATCAAAAATGCACTGCGAGGACTGTGTAACACATTGAAATGCTTATTTGCTCAGGCATAGTCAACTAATTTGTTCCATTCATCCATGCAGGAGAAAGTAAGATTCAACATTGATTTGTGCATGTGCTGTCCTCAACCACACACTTGATTCATCATACTGTAGGTCTTATCAATAAAATGGAAGATTAACATCTCTAGCCAATTAAAAATGACACTCCGTTACTAAATCTAAATATTCCCCATAGATACACAATCACTGCTCAAAGTTAAAATACATTTGTGACAAAATAATTGACAACACCTACTTTTCACATGCCAGACTGAATATGTGTAGCTTCTTTAAGAGGTATACTATAGATGCTATTGCAAGCTAATTGTCAAAATCAACAAATCTCCTCGCATTTGGCTATTTTATTATTCTCTGCATGTTAAAAATAATCCGATACTTCTACACAGCCCTGACTCCGTAAATACGAATATAAACAAAGTGGCGAACATCGGTCATATCAACAAAGCCGTAGTATTTGCTTTGCTTCACAATGCTTTTCAAAGTGTGAGGCGGCGCTGTGAAGGGATATTGTTTTGATTTGGGCTCGAAGTTAGCAAGCGCTCGAGAATAACTAACCCTGCCTTTAAAGCCATGAAATGTGTAACACCCACAAACACAGTGCAAAGGCCCCTCAGTTATTATTATTTGGTATTTGGAGGAAAACAGCCGTGACCCTCAGAAGTATCGAGCATAATTTCAAATATGTCTTTGAGGTTGACAGCTTGAAGTATGAAGTCGGTTAAAAGAAAGGAATGTTGCAACTATTAGAGCAATATTTACTCTGAGACCACCCAGCGAAGTAAAAAGAAAAACGACTTAAATATCTTAAAATAATAGTTCCTTAAAAGTCTAAGTGCCATTACAATGATTCTTTGTTCTTATGATGGGAAATGTGTAATGGGATACACAGTATTGTTAAGGACGTTTTCGAAGTTGAATACTGAAGAGTGAAATGAATACTGGAATACTGGCTGTATGAAGAATGAATGCATAAATGCGCAACTAAACCGTGATTCTAAAATCACTACTAAATATTGAGGTAACGAAGACTTAAAGTGTATATTTGCTGTTGACAACACATCATTTGGGTCTCGTCTCCAGTGGAGGACATGTGTTTGCGTTTGTTTTCAGTGTCGAGATCTCAAAAACTGTAGATGGCGTTAAAATGCGTTCCCTTCCCTCTAAACCAGGGGTGCCTAACCCTGGTCCTGGAGAGCTACCGCCCTGCATGTTTTAGATGTCTCCCTGCTCCAACAGACCTGATTCTAATGAATGGCTCGTTATCAGTCTCTGCAGAAGCCCATTGATTTGAGTCAGGTGTGTTGGAGCAGGAAGACATCTAAAACAAGCAGGATAGGGGCCCTCCAGGACCGGAGTTGGGCACCCCTGCTCTAAACAATGCACAGTAAGTGTGTGTATTTGTGTGCACATGAAGTGTGTGTTGGTGCATGCCATCCTGTAAGCACATCCCAGGAAGAGGTGGCTATTACAGGGCTATTGAGCTGACAGTGTGTCAGTTTACACAGAGAGAACCGTACTGTCCATCACTTTGCCTCTAATAAGCACTGTGTTCAGGCCAAAAAGCAATCACACCATAATCCATTGATGCGGGCTATACACAAAGCATCTGTGTACCTGTGTGTTCCCACAGCAAACCAGCCATGCGTCCTGTCTTCTCTGTGGCATTACAACACCCCCATAACCCCAAATCCCACCCGCAACTCACTGTTCACGTTTGGGGAGAGCAGTAAGGGAGTAGAGAGCAGTTCAAGCCCCTCGGGTGATAGGCTATCTGGGACTTGGTTGGAATGCTGTATTCAGGCACAACCCTTCCATTAGCACTGCTCACCTCAGCCAGTTTGTACGGTACAATGAGCCTCTCTCCCACTGTGACCGTCTTTCGCGTTGTAAGCGCCTCGAACAGCATCTCCTCTTTGACCTAGCATAGGAAATAGAAAGGAGATGATTAGCGTGGTAGCACAGGCTCTGGTTGACTGCATTCAGCAAGGCCAATTGATCTTGGTTAAGGCTATTGAAACTGAATGAGAAGAGTAGGTCTTCTCTTTGTCCCATGAACATTCTGCTAACGAGATAAGATGCAGCTACTGTATTAGATTAGAATAAACAATACAAGTCACTAAATTATCTTAGGAAACAATTATATAGGCCACAAACTGAACAACACTAGCATATACGTTTATTTTGCAAATGTAAAGTGTTATTTCCATTAATTTACAGATTTATCTGAAACGACCCACTAAGATTTAGCATGTAGAATTCTTGGACATTAATGGTAGATACAGAAACTATATGTTAATTAGGTAGAAATCGATGCTGTAGATTCTCAATACAAAACAATTTAATGTCTAATCCAAACCTATTTAATTGTTGGATTATGAGAAGTTAAAATAACTGTTTAAATGTATTCATGAGTCCCTTTGAAATCATATCAGCGTGTTTTTGTTGCACATGCAGTCAACAATATGACAAATGCACAAAGGAATCTCTAAGCTTTTGTGCTAGACCACAAACAAAGACATTTGTGTAACATGTGTTGATTTGCAGCCTGGGAATATTTAGCCTGTTTGCTTTCTTTCGTGCACATTCGAACAGCATGTATGTCTGTGCACACACACACACATTCCTCAGCACAGAAAAGCCTATTTCAGCCATAAGGCAATAGCTGAGAGTGAGACTAAAACAAGTTTTGCAGCTCCAGGATATTTCTAGGAAGGTGAGATAGTCAGAATTTATGTTATTCCCAAATGTCATCGCAATAGAAACGTCCACAACATATATGCGTCAAATGTGGGTTTTTTTTGTGTAATTTGCACGGAGTAAACATTGTGTAGATGATACCATGTTTAGTACATTATAACCATTGGGAACCATTGAAACAGATGAAAAAAGGACTGAACTCAGCTGCACCACTAAGACACACACGGGGCCTGACATGTGTGGGGTCCGTCCACACGTTCTTACCTCCAGCAGCTCTGACACAATGGGCAGGACCTCTGGGTTGCAGATGTCAATGTCATCCCTGTAGGTTTTCCTCTTGTAGCGGATGTTGCCCAGGTGGAGAATGGCTGACAGCAGGGAGAAGATCCTGAACACACAATAGTTCACATGAGAACATGTTACATTAATTAGATCATCAAATTAAAGAACGCCATACATCAAAGTAGTCTGACACCATAGAGTGTTTGTGTGTGTGTGTGTGTGTGTGTGTGTGCGTGTCACTCACTGTTTGCGTGTGGAGGGTAGGAAACCCACCATCTCCATTGCCAGTTGTAGCCTCTCAAAGTCATGCTTCAGATCCTCTCCTTCCACTGTGAAGCAGTCCTGAGGGCCACAAGGTAAGCAATGGCCATTACAATACGCATACCTTGTAGCCAGATAATACAGGGCTTGCATTACTCTGAGGTCATACGTTTCAAAGATATACAACAAAATTGTAAACATTGACACAGACAATTAAGCCTAATAATGTAAAGTGCATTCAAATGGTTTCCTTGGTAGCACACAATGTGAACCAGAATGTGTGAGGATAGCCTGATGCAGACAGAGAGTTAGTCACGCATAAACAGGCTATCATTATGGGGCTTGGTCACACAGGCAGAGTAGCAGCACCATGCACTTCTTTCTGGTGAGGCTCTGGGTGGGGTGGGTGCTGGTGAATGGTAGCAGCTTACTGTATGCACGTTCTGCTCAGGAAGCGGAAAATACACTCTTGCTCCCTCAGCAGCCACATCCACGGAAAGTTGGCAAGCTGGCAGAAGAGTTGAGACGAGTAGCACTTTACGAGGGCCTTTACGAGACCAATGAAAATGAGGCAGGGGATGAGGTAAAGGACATGTTCCAAATAGCTGGCCCCGTCAGTCATGATGTGGTGTCCTAACGCCTACCACTATCATTGACATGCATTTGCAATGTAGTGACCTCTTTTGGCTAAAGTTATTCTAATTGGGTAGGAAAACTAGTAATAGTTACAGTACAAAACCATCCGAGTGAAAGCAAATACAACACAGTGACGTTAGTGATGTTATCCTTTACCACTGGACCACCCAAACTCATCATGTTCATTTAACACAACAATCGGGTCTGTAGTAGCTTTAAGGGAGTACACATTAGCCAGTTACAGTACACCTCTAATGTTAGTGGGGGTCTATTCTTTACGGGACCATTGCACAATGACTGCCATAATTATCACATAATGGACCAACAAACTATGAACTCTGGACTGTGTGCCTTTTTCTTCTCCTGACATTCTTCAAAAGCTAAACCTCAATAAGTATTACTAGTTAGTGTTTTAGATTCCAGGAAATGTCAAGAAGGGCCTTTTCACCTGTTTTTATTCCTGACAGTACTAATAAGTGTTCTAAGTAAAGAAATATGTTATTGTTCGTTCTACATTTATGGTTCTTCATTTATAGTTAGAATTTAATAAATATAATTTTTATAATAAATATTTCAATAACTGTTAATAGGGAGTTAGCCTATCAATGAAGAAAAATACATAATAAGGAATTGTTACTGTATATAGATAGAATACATGTAGATTTAGATAAATAAACCTTTACTAAACTAGTAGCAGGATAAAACCAAAATGTAATCACTTGAAGACCACTATCAAGTTTAATAACTAAACCAGAATATTGGGAAGGGGAGATATGTGAGAAAAATCACAAAATATTTTAAAAAAAGTATTTGTTTTGGCAAGCCACTGTTGTTGAGAGTCAAGAAGTCAAAGGTTCAGTGGCCTACTAGCATGGTGGCCAAGGGTCCAAAAGCATGCCATGTGTTACTATGATGTTAACATGCATTACTTTATTGCAGCTTGCTCCTCACTGCAGCATAGACACACACTCATGTGGCAAGTGCCACTCACACAAACACACGCACGCACGCTTATTTATACAACCACACCACATTCATATTCTCACATTGTTTCAACATAAATGTGAATCATTTTCAACGTATTAGATTGCAACTACATTCTTACATATTAAAGGTTTCCTTTCTTACTTCCCTGTTCCACAAGTAAAACTGGGTTGTTGATCAGTTGCAGCTCAAATATAAATGCTCTCTCTTCTAAATGCTACTGTAAGCATTTCTAACATATCAATGCGTAATATCATACCATAACAACAGCAATACTGGTTTCTTTGAATGTTAAAATCCTGAGGGCAGATTTCAAATGGAGCCACATTTTGCCCTCAGGGGGACCCAGGGTTTGTTCTTCAGCATGGACACACTGGCTTGTATACCAAACGTCTTTGCATCATCAATGATCAAAATAAAGACACATGAAAAGTCACAGCATATGACAGACAGAACAGTGTCCATACAGCAGCAAGAGCAGCTAATGCAGGCCTCTTATAGGCACACATAAGATATACACACGATATACTGACCGGTTCACTCTCATAGTAATTCTCCCAGTTCAACCGATGGACTTTCTTTGTCATCTGGAAGGTTAGAATGAATGGAGGGGAAGTTAGTGCTAGAAAGCAGCATTGCACTAGCAACACATACGCGCACGCACGCACGCACGCACGCACACACACACGCACACAGCTGTTAACAGCAATGGATGGACATGCTGTTAAGATGGAAACTGATTCAATTGAAACTGTACACATTACATTTCTGACACACAAAAACACACAAGCACGCACGCAAACACACACTAAACAGGCACGTAGACAGGGACATTGCACATAAATGTCAGCAATCTGTAAGCAAACGGAATCAAATCTGTGAACCATACAGACATGTAATGTACATTGAAAGTGCAAAGGGCACTGTTACCAGGTTCCGATTAGTCAGGGATGAAATATGCATTATTGCTACAAAGAGGCATGTTGCTAAAACAATACTCAGGAGATCAAAGCCTGTGTAAAGCAGAGATAAATTTGTGTTTTGAGTTTGTCACACCACGGAACAAGGTATATTAACCACCCAGCCAAATTTGAATTAATAAAAAAGTCGGCAAGTATATAAAATTAAGTTTCAAAAGCGTGAAAATATAACCGTCATTATCTGTTCTCAAGCGCCTGGGGTGTGTCAGCAGAAGGCGCAGTAACCACACCTATAGCGTGTTCTACGGTAAACTCCATCTCGCGGTCTTGTGCCAAAAAGGTATCGAACATTGATTGGAAAATGTAGACGTGCATTTTATGAGTTGTGTTTTCACTTTAAAAAGATGTCTACTGGTAAAAAGGATATTGAATATCTACATATTAAAAAATATCCCTATATAAATATAAAAACATAGGGCTGTGTGTGCTCTCGTGGCCAGACATTTTTAAACAACGTTTTAGCAGATCACTTTTTGGCATGACACCTGCAGATGCCGTGAGATGCTGTTCTTGTAAATAGCCTGCAGCTTGTTGGATTGGTCATTTTCGTTTGGATATGTGCTTTATATTTTCTTTAGGAAAGAGGATTGGACAACATAAAAACTATATTTGGATGCTGATATGAACACGAGAATGCCGACTGGATGTGGCAGCCAGGTGTTAGCAGGTAGGCTAGGCTACTAAACCAGTAGCTTTCAAATAATCTACATTGACTCTGAACCACATTGTGTGCTTATTTCTACCATGAAAGCACAACTATCAGACCTGTTAAAGGACAGTGAGTGATTTAGCTATGGAAGTGTAGGCTGTTGAAGGACAGTCAATTTAGTACAGTAAATGTAGTTTTCTAATAACTTCCATATGAGCAGGATAAATACTGAGCTGATTCAAAAGCGCTCTACACTTTTAAATCCTTGTGGTGTTACAGGGAGGGGTATGCAAATTGGGGACCATCTACTTATATAGTCCCCTGTTTCTGGCCTTCCCAAAAATTCCTGAACAGAGAAATTATTAAATACAGTTTAACAGTTTAGCGGTCTAACTCTACAATGGTTGTGACCATCAAGTTATGTGCTTCGCAGAGGTTCAACAAGTTCAAGTGCAACAACATCCACATTCCACATGGGTAATATGATGCTATGCATGTGCAGGTATGTAGAACCTGTTTTTAAATTGGCCCATGCAAGATAAGAAATAGGTAAGCCTTTTAAGTTGTCAAGAAGCTGATCAACTCTGTATGCATATGCATGTGACACCTTTATATTCCACACACACACAAAATAGAACTATAGTATGTACTTTTGTATGTCACTCTGCTGTATATCATGTGTAAAATAGAACAACACTATACTCTTTCCTGACTGCAGAGCTAGACCGTATAACTATATAAAAAATGAGCTAGACAGAGATGGAACAGTGCTTGGTTGCCCGGGTACCTGTTGATGCATGACACACACACAAAAACATATGTATCACATGCAGTCTTTAAAAACATCTTCACACTATCCTGCGTGCATTTCTGTAGTGTAGAACGTTTGAGGGGACAATAGCTTATTACAGAAAGGAGATTATTAGTATAGTGTCTTAACAGACAAGCCCTTCTACTAGGCTGGTAAATACACAAGATAGCCAAATGACTGTAGGTGAGTCTGAGGTGCTTTCAAGTGCTTACACACTTTGACAACATCTTTTGACCACCTTTAGTAACAGGGTAAACCGACAAGCTGCCTACTGAACCTTTTGCCTGCTAGACTGATTATTATGGCCAAGCAATTCACCAGCCATTTCAACAACTATCTGTCAGTACTCTTGTTTAAGTCTCTGTGGGGTGCCTGTTCTGTTGAATGAGTGTGTCATTGCTATGATGTGTGACATGTATGGGTTTTCGTTCGATTCTCTCCCCTTGTGCTTGGAATCGAATCGACAGACATCGAAGATAGAGGTAAGCTAGCTATCTTATCTGGGTAGCATGACATGTCTATGCCAGTTTTGTGTGCGTCACATCTCGACGGTTAGAAGAGGCCCACCTGATTCAGATAATGATACTCTTCAGGCTTCTTGAGGTGAAAGGCAGATCTCTCCTCTTCACTAGCTCCTGCCAGCAGGTAGTAAAACACATGATAGTTCCTGGAAGGAAACACAGGATTTCCACTCATGCTTAGTTTCAGAGACAACTGTCTCTGTCTAGTTTTATTCTGACAATTACACACTTTTAAAAGATTTTTAAAATAGTGAAATTAGCCGTGACTGGAGAAACCATTCAGCATCACTGGCTTTTATATAACAAACAGTCATATTCAGTGTGTATGAGAAAATGTAGCCACTGTTAAAGGTTAAAAGTATATTGCAGCTGTGTTATTTTTTAATTTTTTTCAAACACAGCTTCTTTGGGCCTAAGACCAAGTCCACATAGCACTTTTTTCAGTTTAGGGCAGTTTAGCGCTGGCAAGGCGCAGAGGAGCATTTCATCCCAGCCCTCATTAAAAAGCATTGCAGAGGCATATAGTATTAGTCGTAAAATTCATATTTACATTCACACTTGTTGACAAGTATTTTCATGTATGAGTTGAGATATGGGATGTTCGAGCAGTAAGAAGATCATGAGAATTCTGACACATAAGCCGTTACTATTCTTACACTGTCTGCTATGGGAATTTGATGATGCATGGATACCTAGGGACATGAACCTAATCCATTATGCACATTGTGTGATACTACATAATACATCAAACTTGTAATATCTCATTATCTCCACAGCTTTTAAAGAGACACTCCTCGATTGTGTTATAGCACATGTTTACAATACTGGGCAAGGGCAACTCTGGTCACAAATCAAGGAATGGATCTTTAAAAAGACATCAACACACCAAGTGTACTTTGAAGGTGTGTCTGACTGATGATGAGAGCCTTCCCAGATAAAACTATATAAACAGACCTAGAACAAAACTATTTTCCATTTCATCATGGCATTTTACGATGTATTGCTGTGAGTGCTCTACAATACAGCCCTGTGCCTGTCCAACAACAACATAATTTGTCTATAATATTAGTTTGTTTTTCATTTTTACGACCATGATGTACTAGATCTCAAGTGAAAAACCACCAGATGTTCATGTTACCGTTCATTATGCTCCTGGTAGACCAGCCTGGACTTCTCCAAAAGATACTTCTCCACATATGCTCTGGAAATAAACAAAACACAGTGACAGTATGTTAGTGAGTAAAACATCAGCTCACCACTGTCTATGATAATGCAGATTGGGGTTAGGAGAACATTTCAATATTGTGCTATCGTGATTCAATCTAGTAATATAGTATAGCTATGGTCACGGCATGGACATTCAATTGAAATGGATTTAAAACGCCACTAACACCCATTTGTGTTTACAGTATAGTGACAGTATGTGTGTATTTATACTTTTGTTTATCATTGTGATGTTATTATGTTATCGGCCTTGTTATCGGTATCACGATAGTATCACCAAAGTATCAGTTCACCTATGGTTTGTATCACGATAGTATAGTATCACCAAAGTATCAGTTCGCCTATGGTTTGTATCATGATAGTATCACCAAAGTATCAGTTCACCTATGGTTTGTATCACGATAGTATCACAAAAGTATCAGTTTGCCTATGGTTTGTATCACGATAGTATCACCAAAGTATCAGTTCACCTATGGTTTGTATCACGATAGTATCACCAAAGTATCAGTTCACCTATGGTTTGTATCACGATAGTATCACCAAAGTATCAGTTCGCCTATGGTTTGTATCACGATAGTATCACCAAAGTATCAGTTCGCCTATGGTTTGTATCATGATAGTATCACCAAAGT
>JAODLL010011554.1:0-29610 GCA_026546735.1 Forbesichthys agassizii | reverse complement strand
GCGCTCGAACACAGCAGATGAGCGGAGCTGCATGCTTTGTGTTTGCACATGTTGTACAATGGTGGGCCCGAAACTAATGCAGCTCCGCTATTTTTCTCCGCTTCAATGGATCCGTGTTCGCGTGTAGCTTTCTTTGTGTCCCGCAATGTTTTCATCGTCCCAGCACTAATCACCTCCCACTACACACTGTGCTGCCGCCACCGTTTTTTATCCAGAGCCACATCGAGCAGCAATGAGCAAATGATAGACGTTCTCAATGCAGTCCTGAAGTAGATGTGATTTCCCAAAGTAGGTCGAGGTTTTATATTTGTAAGTGGGAGACAACGGTGACATTTTACCAATGTGTTTCAGTGGACAGGTTGCTGAGCCCGTCATACCGTCAGAACACTCCTCTGGAGGCACAGCTGAAGGAGCTACTGGAGAAGCTGGACCTCAGCGTGGCCATGAAACACAGCCCCTCCCGCAGCAAACGCCTCAAGCTGCTCAAGAAGACAATCATGGAGGTCCGCAGCGACATCAGCCTGCAGAAGCCCCTTCCACCTCAACCAGAGCCCCACGAGGACAAACCGGGATTGGAAGCACAAACCAGACCCTGCGCCAGCACACCAGCTCAAGGTGAGCACATGAAAGTGCACTGTCCTGTTTAAGGACGGTGCATTAGTTTAGCTTTGTGTATGTTTGGTAAACGATATGGAGACCAACCGCTTGGATGTGTGTGACGTCGTGGTTGAAAGGTGGTTAGCAATTGAAAGGTTTTTTGTAAATGCAGCGAAGATCTCCACAGTCTTCTAGCTGCCTGTTCTGTGTGTGCTGAAAAATATAATCTGGTGTTTCTATACATCCCTGACTCAAACACAAAGTGGTGCGGACCGCACTACACAAAACTATCCCAGCCTTGGCGATGCATTTGCAGTTCATGAGGGAGCACCCTATGGCACTGATAGAAGAGGTGTTTTTGTTTTGATTAAGTTCGAATATCGACAATCTTTCTCCAGCATTGCTGACTTTACCTTTTAAACATTGTGTAAAGTATAAATACATGAAACTACATAGATAAGTACATAAAATGACGTTTTGACATGACGCCGATGCTGCTGCTGTTGTCGGAGTCTGGGAGGAGGGGGGGGGGGGGGGGACGTGCGTTGGCAGTCTCCCGTTTCTGTCCTGCCCAAAAAACATGAACATAAATATGATATACAGTTATAGGGTCTAGTTTTTCTCACATTTACAGGAATAGTTTTCTAACAGTTTTTTCTAATAGTTTTTGGTTGCTTCCCAACCAATCTCGTAATTTGCTTTACACAATCTATAACACCAAGCCCTGTCAAGGCATCTGAATGACTGACCCGGAACACTGATTTGCTGCTACTTCAGTCGATCAGAAGGACAGAAGTAGGTGCAGATCAGTTGCCTTATCCAGATTTGCATGTTATTTTTTCCCCAGAGGTGGTTCCATCAACACTAGAGCCGATATCTGAACCTCTGCTGGGTAAACATCCCATATCTGTTGACCCCGAACCACTGACGCCTAAACCTGTCCTCGATGACCGGGACAAATCTCCGACGGACCAATCAGACACCGGCGATACCAAGACTGCTACCTCACCCCCCCAGGACACTCTCAATGGACATCTTCCAGACCCGCTGGTCTCCCACAGTGACCTAGGTGTCATGGCGACCTCTGTGCTCACTGAAACTCTTGCCGGGGGCAATAGACGGACCAATGTGCTTTTCCGCAAGTCAAAAAGTGTCAGCCCACAAAAACCACCCAAACTGGGCAATGTGCCGCCTGGCTCCCCGCCCCTGGGAACCAAGACCTTCTTGTCTGTGGTGATTCCTCGTCTGGAGACACTCCTCCTGCCCAGAAAGAGAGCGCGCACCACCATTGGAGACCGCGGGGATGGAGAAGAAGATGAAGAATCTCCCATCAAGCGCCTTGGCACAGGTTGGTCCTGACAGAGCTCATAAATGTTGGTAATAAATCTGTTTGTAACTTCAGCAGTTTGAATACACTTAACTAGGTTAGAATATGACGACGTCTACACTAAAACATTGCGATGGAAGAGTCCGTCATCCTATTTTTCTTCACAAATAATTATATTATATTAATATTATTATTATAATATAATATTATTATTATATTATAATTAAACAATACATCAGAAAGAGTTTCCTCTAGTCATTATTACCTTATTAATAATTACTTGATTATATATTTTGTTAACATGAAATATTATCAGTTAAATGCGCAGAACAAGACACGGTGAAACGATATGTTCAGGAATTGCTTTTTTTATGGTATCCTATAGCAAAGAATGGGAGTTTTCTCTAAGTTTTAATTCTAAGGCTACAAATAAATAAGACTCACCACTTGATTCACCGAGGGAGGCACAACTCGGATTTTGAAAAAGGTTTTTGTTTGCGGGAATGCGTCGTTTGCATTAAAGTTTTGGCGATTCAGATTGCTATTTTCAGTTTATTTGGACCAGCTGATTCAGATTTTCGTGTAAAGCATACAATATATATTTGGCGGCTTTTGGTTGTTGAGATTCATATATTTAGTTTTAAATGTACTCGTAGCACCAGCAGCACTTTACAAGGCAGCCAGTTAACATTAATGATAAAAAAAAGAGGTGTAGCTTACTCTTTTCAGTAAGATGAACAATATTATGACAATAACAAACCGCAAATGTAATGTCTTCCTCAGACACTGAAGAAATTCCGCACTGCAGATATTGTAGTCTATCGTGAGAACTAGCAAACATACATGGCATCCTTCAACCCTAGTAACTAACCACCTGTGCTCTGTGTTCAGGAATAGCCAATGGCTTTGTAGTGGAGGAAGACAATCTTCCTCTTCCCAGCAGACACCTGGAGCCACGGCGACGCTGTGCCTCCGAGTCTAGCCTGTCGTCTAGCAGGAGCGCCCTCTGCAGGTAGCTACTGTCCCAACATGCATACACACTCAAGAGGGGGGGTGTGACCGGTGGATCAGTGTCATAAGTGTGTCCTGATGCAGGCCATGCCCGCTCTTTGTATATGCAGATCATTAATTTAAAGAAAGACATACAAGTAAAATAAACCCCACTTTAATTTAGAATTTAGATTCATTTGTTGTTTTAATGGACGTTAAAGGTCAATTCAGACGGTGACAGAATAAGACAACCAGTGTAGTTGACGAATCAGAAAGCAGCACTCCAGTTATGGTCCTTTCTCTCCAGTTCTGTCCCAGCCCCTAAAAGCAGTAAGAGCCGTCCGTCCACCGCACGACGCTGCACCATGGACGATAAAGCCGCAAACGCACCCTGTCCAGAGAATGGCGAGCCCACCAGAGTTTCCAAGGTCATGCCAGGTGAGACAGATGTACACTTTTAAAAAGAGTGTGTCTGTGTATGTGTGTCCCCTTTCGGTCACCCTGAATGAAAGCTACAATCTTGAACCTTTTCATATACAGTGAATACCGTAAATTGCTGCTTTGCACCTGTAAGCTGCAGTAAGCAGCATGTTCATGATTCATCTATCTGCAGTGATGATAGCTGCCCCCACAAAGATGAATGTCTCTGTGAGTGTTAGAGAAATAATTTGTGGGAAAGTGAGCCGTGGGTCAAGAACAGGTGCATTAGAGAAGATACACTGCCTTGCCAATCGCTGTTTTTACGATCTGGGGTTGCTTCAATTGGTCAGGTCTAGACTCAGCAATGTTATGTGGCAATAAAATGAAGTCAGCAGAGTACCTGAATGTACTGAATGACCAGGTTATCCCATCAATGGAAATAAATAAAAGGTTGATGGTTGCGCTTGGCTCTGTAAATGTTTATATTGTGATGTGTACTTTTAGCTTCTGTGTTTGAGTGCCGTTTTTGTTTGGGACATTTAAACACATTTTAGTGGCACTCTGTCACCGTTGAAAGTCCAATATCTGCCAGCACACATTAATCTGGCCATGTATAGACTTACAATAAAGTAGACAAAGATTGTGTTTAGTCATTCTCTGTGGCTTGAAGGTAGGTGCAGTGATTCTTTAAAAAACATTTTTTATAAGAACCAGGTTGGTGACTTTGGTTCTTGCGGTTATTTGACCTGTAGAATGACTGTGCAGTGTTACTATGCTTGTCTGTATCTGTCTATGGCTATTAAGGCATATGAATATTTGCTTGAGACAGAGAAATATTAGGAGTAAAAATTAAAAAAGCAGCAAAAATGAATTATTTCAATGGCAATTCTTCTAGATGCCGTACTTAACCAGCCCTAGTCTCCACAAAACACAGCTGCTTAATGCTTTGAGACCAAGGCTGCGTCCATCCTAATCCACATCAATGACCCTGTTTGTCTACACACTTTTCCATATGCTGGCATCAAACATCACTTCAGTTTAGGAGTGATCGCACCCTACCACTTACATTAGGTGTCACTTATATGGGTGTCACTTTTATATAATTTACTGGAAAGTTCAAGATTGTAGCATAACACCATCCCAGCATGCATTTGGACATGTTTCTTGCTTTTGTCTTGGCTGCATCATCTAGTAAGGTCAGGAGGACAAATGTTAGAACTCTGTTGTTTCAACGGTCTATCTGTTCAATAACATGTATATGGAGAATTCCTTATACAGCACAAACTGCACGACCAAATCATGAGAGTTGACAAGTAGCATTATTGTTTTTGTGTCTAAATGATTGGTGTTTGTAATGTATTATCACTGTAACACCACTGCCCACTCCACAATACATTGTAACTTTTTAATTTAGTTAAATACTACAAGGGCTAATGCACTACACTAAATACTGGAAGGAGTTTCTATAATATAAATCCAGTAGGGAAAAATAAATTCTGCTCACATAAACATTTTATTTCATGAAATGATCTTATTCACACGCACACACTCTCAAACCAATCACAGTAAGCCACTATATATTGGTTATGAAACAGCAGTGCTATTTGATATAGCATAAATATTACAATATGTATAAAAGTTATCAGTATACTATAGAACGGAGTACACCATTGTGCAAAATCACTTAAATTATTCAGAATTGTATCCCCTCCTGAAGAATTGCATTATATCCAAGTTAACAAATAAAGGATTTCCTCCTATGGACAACCAACGCAAGTACTTTAGATTATGTTTAAAACTGTGACCTGTATGTCGACTGACTCCAATAGGCCTTTATCACGTACATTTTCTCGTAGAAATATAATAACTTCGGTTAGACTTCTTTCCCATTACTAGTGAATCTACATTGGCACTGTCTAGAAACAATAATTGGTGTGCATATGCGACAGAGATCGTCTGTCCCCCTCGGGGAATCGAACCCCGATCTCCCACGCAGAGGGCGGACGCTCCTAAAAGCCAGGCCAAAAACCCCATTGGCCTCAGACTGTGCAGCAAGAGCATCCAATTAACTGCACAGCTACCTGCTGACCACGTTACACACAGAGCAGCTGAGTGGACTAAGGCCGGGACTGTGCTTTTAAAGTGGTTCTATATGACTCTCTGCCACTAGATGGCATACATGATACACCACTAGCTGTTCATCTTGAAAGTAATGCAGTTTACCTATCCCAAGCCCCTTTTTGTTTGTCCTCTAATAACAGTTAAGCATTTTTTGAATCTGTATGTAATCTTGAGAAAGAGCAGATATTTATCTCGATTTTGAAAGATGCAAACGATCATTATTCCTGCCCCTTGCTTCAAGCGTCTTTCAAAGTACACGTGAACGCGCACTGACTAGGCTACTGTAGGATCCGTCCACCGTAAGCATCCAGCGAGTGGAGTGGGGAGCGCTTACTCCTTCATTGTTAATGGCACGGGAGAGCGGGGACAAGTCTGATACCGACTGAATTAATCCATATTGTGATTTTGTCACGTGAGTTTGGTTGTCGCCGAACTCAGTCATTCGGCACCGGCCGCGCTCACTGTAAATAAAAACTGCATCTTTTCAGTCCTGAAAGCTCCCGCTGAGCCAGCGCTATAACTTTAATAAGGGACCTGGATAATGGATAGGGGGGCGCTGACCCAAAAAAGGTTGAGAACCACTGATCAATTTGGATGGTTTCCTGCGTTTAAAGCACAGGGAAATTAGTCATTAGGAACATCCAGTTCTGCCATAGTGCCTATGGCTCTAGTGTCTGTGTGCTCTGTAATCTGCGCCTCCGCGGTCACGATATAGAGTGCACGGTCACAGAGTATGCGCAAGAACGTTGCTCATGCAGACAGACAGCTAAAGCTACCAGTCTATAACTGGAACTCAAATAATAAATTGTGTTTTTACATGCCTGCGACTTTTCCAGAAGACTGATCTTTCTAATAATATTGTCAGAGCATGTATTCTTTTCATTGCTATAGGTATGTAAAGAGAAATGCAAGAAATATAACTAAATTTGCTTCTGAAGTAAATTGCATACTTCACCTGTAAGTGATATTGCACAGAGGTGAGCTCACATCTGTTGTGCATTAAAATAAAATACACTACAACGGTATGATTGTCAAAGCTCTAACATAGCTTACTTTAGCTTTATATTTATTATTGGATTATAAGCTGTATTCAGCATATGAAAATCTTTGTTGTCTCCTATTTTTGGTCTAGCAATAATTCATTGCATGTCGGACACACCAAGTATATGTATGTGTTGCCATCCTCTTTGTGAGTAACTGGCATATCGTTATTCCTGCTCCTTTAGAGGTTGACAGCGGGAATGTTTGGAAGCCCTCTAGTGCCTCAACATTTGTTGCGGAGCCTCTAAAGCTAGTTTGGGCTAAATGTAGCGGCTTTCCATCCTACCCTGCCTTGGTGAGTGTGTGTGCATGATTATGTCAGCCTGGTCACCTCGTAACCATCTCCATTCCCCTTCATTGTATGTGACGTAGCTGGTGGTTTGTGCAGAACTCCATACAGGGACACACACCGGCAGGGTCTTGGTGTGTGTATGCATGTGTGTGTGTGGCCTGGTTGGCTTAAACCAAGGGTCTTGTTTTCAAGAGATGATCTTGTTCACCTTACAGCGTGCTGCTTTTATGATGGAAGGATATTTTAAACCTCCTCAACACTCAAATATGTTCACCAAGAAGCAATACATATAAAATAGGTTAAATTACAAATGGTTGTAATCAGACCAGGTGTTGAAGACCCATGGTTTAGATCTCTCTAGGGTATTGTGTGTGTTTGTGATGTAGCAGTTCTTGTGAATATACAGCTTCATGAAGACTTGTGCTTCTCTCTCTTCAGATAATGGACCCCAAAGCGTTGAGGTTGGGGCGTCGGGCCAGCGGGGTGTCCCTGCCCCTCCCTCCTCCGGGCGTGCTCCGGGTCGGAGAGCGGATGCAGTCCAGGTCCGCCGAGAAACTCTTCCTCGTCCGCTTCTTCGACAGCAAGCGCAACTGGTGAGGAAACCCCCACAACTCCAGATAATCTGTTGTAAACCGCAGGACTCCTAAAAGTTGCTTGCTTTGACCTGCATTATTACTGTCGTTACATTTTACAGTATTAATACAGGATTGTGAGATACCGGTATTCGGGCCGGTGTTACATTTTTAAGAATTTCACCCTCACGATTTGCTGCACTGTTCATTTCAATCTGGGAACTCACAATTGTAAATAGAGCATTTAGAGAGAATGCTTTTTTTCCCCTTCTATTTGTGTGAAACCAAAATATTGACCCCTTGTTTGTCCTCAGGCAATGGCTTCCTAGATCCAAGATGGCCCCCTTTGGACTCTATCGCTCTCTGGACAACAGGAAGCTGTTGGAAGGTCGTTCCTCTTGCATCCGGAAGGGCGTGCAGGCAGCCTTTAATCGAGCATTGAACCACATGATGATTTCCCCCCCCTGCTAACCCCCATTGGTTTACTTGACGACAACAGTAGTAGCCGACTGTGTTTCGCACAACAAATAAAAACACACACACTGGTGTCGGGTGTGCTCATCTCTTGCAGCTCTGCCTCATAACTATGGTGGGATGGTTGTCATGTCTGCCTCCCAGGAGGGGGTGGAGCCTCCATGTAGCTATGCAACACAATATGGAGTGTCTATCATCACCTGACCAACAGCCAGCCAATCGGACCGCCTGACACAGAATCACAGCTCTCACTTGACAGTTGTTCCCTAGTATGACCTCTGACTGCACCTTCCCCGTCTGTGTATGACCTGTACGCACTGCTACACACACACTCAGTGCTGTTCTCTCCTGACACTAAGTTACTTCCTGTTCAGTGCAAAAGTATGGAAGCCTCGGGGTGACATTGCAAAAAACTAAACCGTGACCTGGAGATAGTTGTTTAAATAGTGAAAAATCATGCCGTGTTTATTGTCTAAGCTTGATGGATGGTACACAAAAATGCTCCACATATGTAAGTGGAAAGAGATGTCGGACGTGAATTCGATTTTATTTTTCATGTAGGAATCAGTTATAATGGTGATTTTATTCACTGGCAGTGAACTATGATATTTCCGTGATCTAACTAGTCTTCATGCTTTAGTTTTTCTATTTGAACCCTGTGGCTCCTGTAGTCCTGGTATTCGTGCGGTCAAATGACCTGCATCTTTCTTGGTGCTATCTGTCTGTAATAGACACCTGTTCTCATTCAGCTTCGTTACGGTTCTTCTATAAGTTATTAACTTTTTTTTTTGTGTGCTCTTTTAAAAAAAGATATATATATATATACACCTGAATGTTTTTGTTTTTTTTAACTGGTCATTTTTTGTTTTTCTCTGGGTTTGTACATATTTATATAAAATCTATATAATTGTATACTTTCAGATTCTCTCAATGTTTAAAATTGCTAAAAATGCATTGTTCACAACAAAACCAAAAAAGTTGCTGCCCAGATTTTCCGGTTTTTTAAATCTTCTGTTTGGCGCGCGCGTGTGTGTGTGAGTGAGTGTGTGTGTGGGTGTGTGTGTGTGGGGGGGGGGGAGGGGGCGGGTGGTGGTGTGACCAGTTAAATGAACTCATTACAGGGACCTGTAGTACCATCAACTATAGAGGATGTGCCTGGACTAATTTATTGTAAACAAAAGTCTATTTGCATTACTTTATAGAATATAGTAACTGAATACTATGGACACACTAGGAGGCCTCTTTTCTGTGAATCAGTTTTGTTTTAATTTTGTTTTTTATTTTTACCAGTGGCATTAAACCTTTGCAGTGAGTGTGTGATGGTTTTGTCTGGAAAATCAGGGAGAGTTGTTGCTCATCCCATTTCTCTGAACAGGCTGTAAATAGACTTGGTACTAGAAACTTCTCTGGGAAACCCACAGTATAGCCAATGGGAGCAGTTACTGGCCACACCCAGTATGTTTTTTAAATATTAAAACACTGAAAAAATAAACGGAATCACTGAATTGTTTGTCTGTGGGTTTATTCATCTTACTATCACGCTTGTCCAAAACAAAAAAAAAGGCTTGCTAATGTTCACTGTTAGTATGTATATTGGCCATATGTGATGTCAGGCATTTCTTCCAAATACTGATAATCTAGTGTCAATCATAAATTAACTGGTATTTTTCAAGGATTTTATGCTGTCATTATGTAAATGGGTGCATTTATAAAGCGCTTTACAGTATTTTGCCTGACATTCACCCAGTCACAGACACATTCATACACTGATGGTGATTGCTGCCATGCAAGGTGCAATAAACCACCGGTCATTACCCTTGTGTATATATTGTCTTAAATCGGTATAATTAGTGGTTACATTAGGGTTTGTTTTGTATTTAGAAGAACTTGAGATACTGAAACTTAAACCTGAACCACAAAGCTGCAATGACCAGCCACATGATCCTAATCACGGAAAATCAATTTGCATCATGCAGTTATTTACCCACAAGATGGCACTGTTAGCTGCAATCATTCCTTTAGGGTGGACTAGTAACCTAAGTTAATTGCAGAGAAAGATTCTGTAGAACAGCCTTAAAACCAAAAGGGAATGTGTTGTTTTAATACCCAGATAGTGTATGTAAATATACTCTAAAAGAGTTCCACTTTCAAGTGGAACCCCTAAACCTGTCAGTTTTACTTTGCCCTGAGTCCACTGAGTTACACAGGGGTATGGAACCCCTAACTCTTGTAGCTGTGGTGCCTTGCTCTACCTACAGCTACGCATGGAATGGAACCCACACCCTGGCATTGCCAGTGCCTGACTCTACGTGTATGTGTACATAATGACACTTGCGCTGTGTGGGCCTGTGACACATTTATCTGTTAGCCTCCCTCACTGAAGTGCGTTTGAAGCGAGAGATAATTAATTATGCAGTCATGATAATTAGCAGTGTCCATCTTATAAATAAACAGCAGTAAACATCCCCAGAGAGAAAGACAGCTCCATGCAGAGGTACACACTGAACAACTGTGAGAACATTCAAAATGTTATTGTTTCTAAAGGGAGGATTACAATATTTGCAGCTGCACAGAAACGTGTGTGTGTGTGTGTGTGTGTGTGTGTGCGTTTGTCAGTTACTTCCCTCACTGCCTCCTCCACCCACCCCGTGAAGGTCCGAACCACGTACATTGCTTTCCTATTTACAGAGCCAGGGCTGTGTAGGAACACTATACTGTTTCAGAGCACACACACAAGTAAATGATAAATTTGATTTAAAGAAAAAAGTGTATAGAGAGAAATCGCTAACTTGACCTGTATGGCACAAATAAAGTAATGTGCTAAAATATAACTGCTATGGCACTGTCTGAGAATAACTGTGCATTATTGCGTTTCACTGACTGTGTTCATAATAATGCTGAACCACATATTTTTTTATAATATTAAAATAATCTATTTTCATCCAGTTTTTCTTTACACTACACTTACATATACGTATACACATTAAGTCATTTTGTATATTTAGTATTCATATGAATTATTAGCGTGTCTCATATGACCTGACTTATTGAATATTAATAAATTTCGCCTGCGGTTGCTTTGATATCTAATGCTATTACAGTCCCTGCTCTATACAATGGAGGGGTAATTACACAGCAATTATGGCTTTGTATTTAAAACCTCCACATGGTGACGCCCACACAGTGACCCAGCAATACTGTCGTCAGAGGAGTCACATATCCCAGCTAAATGGTGACTGGTTATGAACGTCCACCATGTTGGGAACCCCTACATTAAACTACCATCTGCACAAGTAGGATTCCAATTCATTGCTGGGAAGAGGAATTTATGTTTCAAAGGCTGTTTGCCAAGTCAAGATATACACATACAGTATACTGGACCAAGAATATATTTGAGTAAACATATTTTGATATTCGAGAGGCTTTATGAAAACTATTTAAATGAAATTACTACAATGACATTTTAATGGTAGCCACTGGGCAAATAATGAGTGCTTCTATACATATCTGTTTCTATATGGTAAATTGACTGAATTTAAATACGCTTTTCCAACCTTCCGGCCACTCTGGAGCACTTTATAACATAATCATTCAAACACACATTCATACACCTTCATGTAACTTTTAAAAAGATAAAATAGATTAAGATAGAATAAACTAAGTATTTATGTAGGTAATATGTATTATGGTAACTCTTAAACTTTTTAAAGCATGTAGGCTCACAGTAAGGTCAATTACAAATGGGAGCTAGCCAGGAGTTGGCTTCCCAGACAGGTTGTGAATGGCAAACACATTACAGTAATGGTAAGTGTCCATCATCAACTCCCCGCATCAAATGTGCCCCCTTGGGACAAAGTCACCCTATAGGTTACAAATCACAGCTCCTCTGGGCTACATCCGACCAGTAAGAAAGCAGGACGAGGAAGGTTTGACTCTTCCTTCACATTTTCATCATCATGCTGTAGGTAGCGCCCCCTCCAGGGGAGGTTGATTGACAACAAGCTAATTAGCTACTCATGTAGTGAGGTTCTACCTGGTGCCTGTGTGGTCAGTCCAAGTCCAATTACCTCCTGCCTAGCGCTGCTACTTCTATTAGAGCCAATCTGTTGGCCACGGAGACTCTAATGACCCGGTAATAAGACAAGCGTCTCAGAGTCAGACTTAATGAAAATCACTGGCTCTCCAGCTACCTGTCTGATGGTGAGATGCCACAGAGACTGACTGTCTTCTCACACTGCTTGTCCAAGTCCTCACTAGCATACTGACGGACAGCCATGGTTAGGGTTTCAACTTTCTGTTTCAGTTCAGTGCGTAGCCAAGTCTGCGCAGCGGGGCTCAGATGGATCTTCAAGCGCCATGCAAGTACATTTTCATTAGTGTGGTAGCGCCCCCTAGATCTGAATACCGGCTCCAGCTTGTGTGAAAACACAACTGAGTGAGTGAGAGAGGAGCAGTCAGTTGTGGGAGTGACTTACACTCTCACTAGTTTCCATCAATCAGCATTGCTGTTTTGGATTCAAATTGAGAAGCACCCCTCCCTCTACTGGGTGAATATTCCGTGGTTCACTTCACTTGAGTACAGAGCCTTGGTTTGATTGACAGCCAAAAGCTTGCACTACTGGAGACTAAAATCCTTTGAATGTCATAAATGATTGCTGCTACTACAAGACACAATATGGTTTTATTATCCCACAAGCAGAGAGACACTATAGTGAACTGTTTGTCCTTTTACACACGTTCAATCTGAATGGATTGCTCATGACATAAACTGTTTTTTATTCAGCTTGTGGCTGTTGAATCCAGTTAGCCTAGCTAACTAACTAGTATCTGTGTTTTGGGATAATGTATACTGTATGTGCCACTGTAATAGCAGAGAAATACAATGAGGATATTGAGCCAGACATTAAAACAATTAAGAATTTAACAATTAACAATTTTGTACAACAAATATATATTATAATTAATGTTGAAATAACATAAATAAATAGGTATAGGCTACAAAAAAGAAACGTCATAATAAATCTAATTATTACAAACAGTGAATGATAATATCACAAATAATCCTTATTAACAATGCAGAAATATGCAAGGAAGTTGCATATTCTTTTTTTTGAGTACGCTGGTGCTGATGACTGCCGCTTCTCCTTTTGTGTCTTTATACTTTAGAAGCTGTTCATAATATGTGCATGTTATTTAATAATTAAGTTAAATTAGTTGTTTTTAGAGATTTTAGAGATCTTCCTCTTGTTCCGGCCATACTTCACGCTGCCTACTGGGTACCTGCGCCAGTCGTCCCTGCATGTGTGCGATGGGGCCGAAGATCGGTGTCGGCAGTCGTGTCCCTCCGCCGTCTGCAGCGTCTCGTTTTTTTCGTTGTGTATTTTGGCCCTGTTTCGTCTCAGCTGAGGTGGGGACTGTGGCTGAGCTGCTGCTGTGTCTTTGGGGTCCTGTGGCACGCCCCCCCCCCAGCTCACCCCTGGTTCTTCATCGTCCTGAGTACCCTGGGTCTGTCTCGCCGAGACGCATGTCGGCTGTCCTCGACGCGGCGCCCCTCGCGGCCCTCGTCCGACAGTCCATGGGCATTGCGTGTTTTACCGGGTCCCTGGTTGCTGTTCCGATTGATGTCCGCTCCCTCTCTGACAATTTGACCCTACACTTTCACGAGTTTATAACAACAAACTCACCTGGCTTTGTTTACATCTTCTAACCGTGCACCATTGGCCGAGAGTGCGGGGTTGAACAAGCTCATGGCTGAAAGCCAAATCTGTTATACCTATCCCCTGGCTTACACTAAATTCGAATGCCTTGCTTGTAATTTAAACTCCCTGGCTCTTCCAATATTACTGACCTCCCCGTATTTGACCACAATAAACACATTTTTAGTTGAAATCTCTGCTCAGTCTCCTTTACTTTACTCTTCACACCTTTTATTTGTATCTCACTTGTAATATGTATGCTCCAGTTTTTGTCAAATGTATGTAATATGTATTATGTATGTATTATTTTGTCTTTGGGTTTGTAATGTAAAATGTCCTTGAGTGTCTTGAGAGGCATTGTTAAATAAAATGTATTATTATTATTATTATTATTATTATTATTATTATTATTATAGCACACCTCCATCTTATTTATATTGACACATCCCACGGTGACCTTTTGCACTTACAGAGAAGTTAATATCCTCACCTCTTTTCGTGTTATTGGACTCACTCCCTGCACCTCCAGTCAAGGTCAACAAATCACGTCGTCAGTTTACGTTTATTGCTTGTTGTTTTTTTTTATTTTGTGGCTGGTGTCGGTCCGGTCTGGGGCCAGGGCCGGGCCCGTGGGCGGGGCGGCGACAGGGCGCTGACAGACAGCTTCCATTACTTTATCTGGGAGGTGTTGGCTGCTGTGGAGGGAGTCATCAATCTCACTTGGCCTGTTAGGTGTGACAGGCCTGACACGGAGCCCTCGCCTTGGATAATCTCTCATCTTCACCAACGTGACAGAGAGAAAATGAACCGTCTCCACAACTATGTGTGTCTGTGTGTGTGTGCGCGTGCGCGTGTGTGTCTATGTGTATGTGTTGTGAGCTGCTATCCGCTATGAGCTACAGCTCTGTGGCTCTCTGCCGTGTGACGCGACATTTTTCTAAGATAACATGCCTTCATACACACCTGTTTGTATAACATTTTCATGCAAATTATAGCCTCTGTTCTACTAGAATGCCACTTGTGACACAGTAGCAGGCTTGAGGTTGTCTCAGATGCCATAAACGTCTGCTGCCTAGGTGTGACGTTTCCGGGTAAATGACATCAAGTACACAGGTAGTAGCGATGCCTTTTATCTACGTCAAACAGCACCGGTGTGTCTGCGAGAGGACAGGCAGACCGAAATGAAATCTAAAAGCCCACATCCTCAACAGGCTGTCTGATAAAGCAATCACTTTCTTCTACCTGGCTTGAAATGTAGTTTGAAAAGTGTTTTGGCATTAATATCTAATAATATTGAATAAACGGATTGATATCAAAGGTCAGATGAATGCTTCCTGGGTCCTAACACTGGCAGTGTTGAATAAAGAATGGAGGAGAATTCGTGAACAGAATACAGATAAAGAGCAATGAGCATATACTATAGGTAGACTGTTCAGATTGGTTTAATAGAACGTGTGCAACTTTGATTGGTTGAGTTTGAATAAGGGCGGGAGAATTTAATATTCCCTAATGCGTAGTGCAAGTATATGTTTTCCCCACTGATCTTTTGCTATAGCCTCTTATGTCAGTGTCAAGACTTTTGCTTTAAATGTAATAAGCGTCAGGTGGGCTCAGTACAGGTTTGTGGCGTCCTGTAGATTTAAAGAGTTTGGTAACATTTTACAGTCCAGAAAATTACAGGTTAAGTCAATTACAAACTGGGTATGTTTGTAAATTACCTAGTAAATTTTGTGTGAATATGTGTCTTGTGCAGTCACTATTAACTTTCTACTATTGGACCCTTTACTCTTTATATTTTTGTCATGCCTTACTTAACAAGCAATACCTTTTGAAATTAGGTGGGTGTAATAAAAGTGTTACCAAATTGTACTGGAAGGGCTCTGAAGGTCTGGTAGAAAGGTAGACTTCTGCAGAGTTTACATTGGAAGGGCTCTGAAGGTCTGGTAGAAAGGTAGACTTCTGCAGAGTGTACACTGGAAGGGCTCTGAAGGTCTGCACGACACTGCTCTCACGGACTAGTGAGCACATCTGAGACTGCACCATGGCCCTGTCAATGGGATGAGGGTTGTGACCTGTGCAGGAAGGCCAATGACAGCATTGATTCATCATCTTTTTGATTATGACCAAATGGGACCACGGTGTTCACACCTAATATTTACATCTGAAGAGGTGCTCCATCTTAACAGTGTTGTGTCCTGGCAATGCCTACAGGATTAAAGCTTCACGGTTTTATTGAAACCAAACTATAAACTATGAATGCAAAGGCTTTCAATAAGGGGAAGTGGTGTGAAACATTATTATCTCAAACCTGAATATTCATTAATAAAACAGCAGCAGAAAGGATTGATTTTTTATAAGAAAAGTTTTGAGATTGTTGCTTTATACACATACTTTGCTAATGCGAGCCTCAGTGAGAAGCATCCATCACATATGAAAGAGTTTTTTAGGTCCTAATGAAAGTGTCAAGTTGGGCTTCCATCATCAGCATTATCTTTGGGATTTAGAATTTTTAAATGCATGAGCCGCCATTCGTTTAATGGCTTGTCAGTGAAAAACAGCAGTAATGAAGGCCTCTGTCAGCCTACAATGAAATTGTATACCGGGAATGTCAATCTATATTACAGTATGATACACAATGTAATGAACTGATTTATATGTGCCCATCATTTATTGTTGAGCTTTACAGGGTAGATGAGAGAATGATGTGATGAGTTGGAGGTGGAAGGTGGGTCAAGTGGGGATTGGGCATTTGAACACAATTATAAAGAAATTAACATTTCAAAATGAGCTACAGTGTGTGATTATCCTCTGGTCAGTGATGTATGGAGGATGCTGGGCTTTATTTCATTGCATGGAAATGGACATATGTCATGTCACAAGACACAAACAGCAGGGCACCGATTCAATCTGTTGATGGCAGGTGTCTGAAATGCTTGGCCTGGTCACCTGACTCCTAGAGTCACCTTGACTATTGTTAGAGAACACAATTAAAAAAACAAGGAAGATGGTGCATTATGGCAAAGAAAAATGGGATTTTCTTTAACCAGAAACATATTTTATTTAGTCTCGCTTGAAATAACATTGAAAGCATTTCCTGTGAAGTGCTTAATGCTGTTTGTATAAGCCCTGCTTAAAGGTGTCTACAATATTTTAAACATTAATATAGCAGCAAAAAATTCATTTCTAGAGAATAAAATATAGTGGAGAAAATAAATGCATCCTGAGCAGAGAATGCCATTACACTCCATTTGTGTGTGTTGTAGTCTGAGCTCCTCTGTCCTTTGTTTTCATAACCAGGCAGATTTGCATGCATGTTAGTGCACGTGTGTGTGTAAGGGCCACTAAGCAGTTCGCTGCAAGAAAGAAAAAAAAAAAAAATTAGTTATGCGTTTACTAATGCTTAGAACAAGAAAAACTTACTGCCAGTGCAGTAAGTGAAATGAACTTGTTGAGATGTCTTAAATGAAGTGCACATTGACTTACATTAAGTCACTAGATAAGGCATTTATATTAGAAACAAGTCCAACTATGTTTTAAATTTAAAAACAAGATTATCACACTAAGTTAGATATAGTTTTTGCAGTGTTGTTTTGGTCTGAGATGCAAGGTGTGCCTAGTGTGACATCTAGTGGTAGAAAGACATATATAACCACTTTAACTACACATTAGGATAAGGAGGTGAGATATTGTTTAAACATGATTTGCCATAGGTTACTGTAGCTAGCTGTGTGTCTGTCTGTCTGTCTGTCTGTCTGTCTGTCTGTTCATCTGTTCGTCTGTTTGTCTGTCCGCCTCCCTGCACTGTGACAGCATCACTGGCCTGGGTAAAGAAGTCGTGCAGCAGGAGATTGATGTAGGTTTATTTGGAGGTGAGGAGGTCTAGAGCGTCATTCATCTCGTCAATGACAAACAAACTGATTTAAATAAAAGCTCACTAACTGTCTGTACTGCTGGAACTGCCCAAGATCCATTCCCTGAAATCCGTCAACATGTCACAGCTGAGAGGCTTCTGAGAACAAACGGTCGCTCCATCACATTGTGTCCTTTTGCTCCCGCTGTAATCTCCTCAAAGTGCTCAACATATCTGATCAAATTCATGATTGAAATACTGTCAGCCACCATATTGAAGTACATACTACAAACTTCTTATGATTTCTCTTCCTCATTCTCGATAATAATAATAGGATAATATCTGTCTTTCATCAATTCTGACATATTTATTTTAAATCTTATTATCTCTTGATCTGTGAAGGAAATTATTCATAAGATAAGATCATATGATGGAAATGAGCTCAAGACCCATAGTAATTAATTATCCCAGCAAAATTACATTTTGATGGTTAAGTGTGAATGCTGAGATATGCAGTATACCAGATATCCTGTTTTATAAGGGCACATTGAGGAAATAATGTTACCTGTGAAGCAGGTGTTTAGAAATGTAAATAGCTTATCACTCAAACAAACACAAGGTTTCATATCCTACTGCAGAGTTCCAAATAGGTACTCTCAGTTCCTGCCTCTCTACTTGTACATGTGATTTATGATCCGACATTGATTCATTGTTGGACAAAATGTCATCATTGTTACGTAATAAACTACAATAAATTTGTTATTTACAATGTGTCTAAATATTTGTCGACATATTGAATGTTGAAATATAAAGCCACATTTTCATACAAATACATGTATATAATATGAATTATTTAAAATTTCTGGAACATTTACTTTCTTAAATTAAATTCCAATTGCAATCCTGAATCCGCTATAGCAAAGCAATTGATATCAACACCGCAGCGGTTTACCCAGCATCTGAAGCATCGCTACACCCCTGACATATACTGCAGGAATGCAGTATGTCACCTGTAATGTAGGTTTTGGCTCACAGTGTTGCAGAGGGATGGGCTGTCTTCACAAGGTCCCTACATCACACACACTCATCCATCACAGATGAAATGGATGTTACATTGTTGTGATGTGGCGCTTAACGTGATGAGCGTAGATGTATTTACTATATTCGCCTATGATGGCAACATGTGACTCAAAAACTCGTACATTGCTCGCAATATGGATGTTTTGCGGGCAGGGAGGGACAAGAAGCGAATTTAAGAATTGATTTATCTTTGCACATAGAACAACATTATGCTCAGCCAACATTTACATTTATTTTTATTATATGACACTGTATGGAGAAAAACATTAGACTGGTTTTAAACCAGCAAAGTACTGTAACTCCTTAAAGTTTATGATTGCAAATTGTGAATTTGCTTAGCTTGCACTTTGGTTGCACAGTGAGTAACCTTGTACAAAGATTTATTTTTGCAAACTAAGTAGCCAATCATGTCAAAACTAATTAAATGTGCAAGATATGCTAATTTCATTCTCTGGTGGCTGACAGTTATTCAATGTTCATTCCCATAATGCAAATGTCTTATAGGTTACCATTTTGCCAGCTATGTATATGATTAAGTGAATCAATAAGACACTGGACTTGATTGTGCCAGCGTGAACAATGGTCTTATTAAGATGGTGAGGGATGTGTGTGGGTGTGTGAAAACTGTATACTGTGGGATTCTCCCATGTCGACCAGTAAATTGCTGTTGGTGTACTGGGCAGCTCCCTGTGTCCATCAGTAGTAGCCTATAGTCAAATATTGTGAAAGGCATGTATAAATAATGTATATTTATATTTACTGTACTATATATTTTTAGATAGTGTACAATATAATAATCATCCATACATAAGGATGACTACTACATATTGTTACAATATCAATAGTATGTTCAAAACCATAGAACAACATATCTGAGGCTTTCTGTGAGGTATCCTTTATTTACCTATTGTTTCTGATTCAATTTGGCCCCCTTTACAGTTAGAATTAATTTGCTTGCAATTGGATGTATTTACATTATTTCTTATGAAAAATATGTATATATTGAATTGTCTGGAAATTTTAAATCCATTAAAATCTTTCTTCAATATTTCTGTATTGTTTTTCTCTGTGCTGTGAACGTTGTGAAAGATGAAGGTTGAGTTATTATGGAAAACATACCCCCCACCCTTAAAATCACACACAGCATGATAAAAGCATAAGAGCATTTTGTTTAACTTCCCATCAATACTAAGAAATATGTTTTACTATAGTGTCTTTGAGAAACAACCTGAAGAAAGTGTTTCCTTTCATAGAATTTTCAAAATTCTACAGCTAATTTACTTCATATATTTCGGTATGAATCCATAATCAATAATATCTTTAATGACTGTTTCTAAAACACTTAATGATTCTTGATTATTCTGTAGTGTTTAGTATATTTAGTTCAGTAAATTATCATTTTTTTAAATTTTCTTTCATCTTCAACAGATTATTTTCATCCTGAATGGTGTGTTTAAAGGTTTAACAAAAAAAAACTAAAAAAAGTTTAGATTATATTTTCAGAAGTTGTTGGAAAGCGGCTGATAGCAGCCACAGCAGGTTGAGTTCTATCACATCGATGACCTGTGGGGTTTGTAGTTTTCGCAGCAATGTTTGTCCTTTATAAAAGACTCTAGCCCACTGATGTCTGTCTAGAGGCGGATGCTTGTCCTCCTACCTCAAGTCCTTTCCGATCCTCCCTCAGATCTACAGAAGCTGCTCTCCATGGGCGTGATTATTATGAAACCTCCACGCTGCTTGACGTCTCTAAGGATGCACCAGATCACACAGGCCCAGGGTCCTGCTGGGTCCTTGGAGTTCAGAACCTCAACTACAGACCCACCACGTGTCAAGTCCTTCTGTTTTAAAGATAACACTTTACTAATCCCCCCCAGGGTAAAACCTAACAGCAGAATAATCATCACACAAGTCAGAGACACAGACAGGTAAAGAGAAAGGGCTGGTTAGTAATGACAAAACTGTACAAAAAACTAACAGAATATTTACCAAAGCTTTATTGTAAACTTGTTCATAAACTACTGTAATTGATTACTAGCCACATCAGCAGTAAAGTCATACATGCTGGTTTGTTGTTATGTTACTGAATATTCATTTATTCTTGGGTTCAGTTTAGCTTCTATTGTGTCTTCTGTGGGAATAATGAGTGGATAATGTAGCATACTGAATACTGCGGCTATAATTAAAGGCTACCTCTGAACAACACACGCAAAAAGTGTTACAGATAAACAACAACATGCATCAACATGTGACTTCCTCAATGCATTGCCTCCTGCTGATGGTGTGAAGGTTCTGGGTGTTGTGGTGACCTTTAGAGACCCAGTTAGGGTGGTTTAGCAAACAGAGAGTTGATGGCATTTAATTACTGTTGGCCAGTCAAGCTGCACGCCTAATTATGATCCCAGGAGGCCCGTCATCATAGCTAATTAACTTTTACCTCCCAAGGCTTTATAGCTTTATGTTGGAGAGCATGCAGAGAGATTATAGACACCATTTTGTTAATAATCCTTATGACACGCCTGAAATATCAGCATTCAGATAAATAATACACTAATTACTCCATTTTGTTATCACGTTTCCCAAAAGCCAGTGTACATGTGACATTGTAGTCATAAGCTTGCTCTGGTTTCTTAGAGGCCAATAAAAAGAAATGTCAATGTACAGTATCTGTCAAGTGCACTCAGTGTTTGGCAGTAACTAGTTACTGTAGTATTATTACTTTTTTCAGTTTTTTCAGTAACTAGTTGTGTAACTATTTACTATTTCCAAAATAGTAATAATATTATAATTACTAATCCAAGTAATTCTGCATTACTGCGTGACAAGAACGAGATTTCTTGGTAGACTAATTGAGCCAACCTGCCAGTTGTCTGGTTTGAGATGCTGCAATGTTCTCACTTTGGCTGATTGTTGACTCCTAAGGTTAATTATTGTTCCAATAAAGAGGATTCAATTCTAAAATGAGATGGCTACACAGGTTGTCGTTTTTCAGAAGTAACTAATAACGTAACTAATTATTTTTAATACCCAGTAATTAGTAAAGTAATATTATTACTTTTTGAAGGAGTAATAAGTAACGAATAACTTATTACAATTCCTGAGTAACTTTCTCAACACTACAAGCACTGGTTAGTTTGTCTAAAAATCATACACATTTTGCTCTACTACTGGAAACATTTATACCGGGCCAATTCCTAACAACAACGTATTATGACCGGAATTATAAATGCTCAACATGAAAAATCGAATGCTTTGAATCTTTTGTGTTCCTTAAAAAGGGTCCCCTCCCCTCCACCAGTGGTTTGTGGTCACTTCACTCATTCCCGGAACCTCTGTCAACGCATCAATCTATTGACTCACGGTCTTGAGCGTGTTCCCACCCACTACAGGGCTTATTAAAAACCCCTGGGTCGTCATACCAACGCCAATCGACCTCGTTCGGGAAGACTGATGAGCCGTCAGGCTGAGGTGTGATTTATCGTCACATATGATCCAGGCCAAGGACATCGAAACCCCAAACCGATGTGATTGGTTCTCCTCAAAAACATAATCGAGTCACCTCCCAGTACAACCATTATAACTCGTTGCTGGATACTGGTGTATATACCTTTCACGTGTAAGCACTAGTTGATGTGTAACCATATGGATAAATGATTAATGTTGAATCTCAAATCTAATTGTAGTTCCTTATTTTAAAAGTAAACCATTTTGGTTTTCAACAACCTTTTTCCTTCCCAATGTTCATAGAAAGCAGCCAAACAGCACTGCTTTATTTAAAAGAAAAAGAAAATAGTTTGTATATATTATTTTTTGTGTGAGTGCCTATCCAATGTGTGTGTGTGTGTGCGCGCACGTGTGT
Source organism: Forbesichthys agassizii (assembly GCA_026546735.1). Lineage (NCBI taxonomy): Eukaryota > Metazoa > Chordata > Actinopteri > Percopsiformes > Amblyopsidae > Forbesichthys > Forbesichthys agassizii. The sequence continues at coordinate 7,294 of JAODLL010011554.1, read as the reverse complement.
GCGTGTGTGTGCGCGCCGGCGTGTGTCTGTGCACGCACGACTGGTGTCATCCCATACCAATAAGCCTGGCTGGAACATTCCCGATGCAGGAGGCGGGAAGAAAACAGGCAGAAGAGATGCAATTACTGCATTAAACGACAAGATGTTCTGAGACAAAAACGATAAATGAGATGAAAATGGCAGAAAAAGGAAAATGCCAGATTCACTGGCTGCAATAATGTGGAATCAGAGAGCCTTAAATGGACAATTTACTTCCCAGGATGCCTAATGTTTAATAGTTATCTCTCTGCTACAGAGCTGTTGAGGTCTCCACCTGTTTCTAGAAAAATCAAGCATTTCTATTGGCTGGGCCAAACATCAGGCAATCTTAATAACTGCTACCGTAATTTGCTTTCGAATTGGCAAGCCGGCTACACATAGACACCTCTGAAGCAAGCATTTCCCCCGAGAGCAGCTTCTTATATGAGACTGACACCACTTAGCTCTGTCAGGCCCCCGTGGCTCGGTGCAATAAAGGTCAAGTAATCAGGCATCTGGAAGGACAGCTCATTTGTCATCCCTTGATAAATGCGTCAGAAGCTAATCTGTTGAGCAGGACCCCACGCTGCCAGTTGGGAGAAAGGTTAACAGATTCAAAACAGGGCAGGCATGGAGCTCGACAAGATCGTAATGATAGCTAGAGAAAAAAAATGTTCATGATTCAATTGTTTGGCTCTCCTTGTGACTATTTCCGTCCTGATTGTATAGCTGTCTGAGTGACAGTGGGCTGCAGAAAGCATGACCTCTGACAATAAATTACATTCAATAAGGATGTTGGTTGCACTAACAGAACAAAGTATCTCCACCCACCCTCTCTAAATTCTCACGTACACATCTCCAGTGGCCTTGCATCATGTCCAACATGTCTGATTATCGCTATAACAATAATATGAACATTGTATTTTGTAATACTTTTAATTAGCAATATGGTGTTTTTGCATTAATTGTGTTCATGGTATTGAATACTTTTTATTATGTGTAGTTGTTTATGAAAGGTGCTATATAAATAAACATGATTTATACTTATTTACTAATGTCAATACTGGTCTCCAAATAAAAGCAGTATATTGTATCAGTTACATAATAGTTTCGATAGTATTATCGTATCGTATAATATCATACTATTAATATAATGGAATTATGACAAAGCCCTCAGGAAACTACCAGGATTATTAAGTATATTGTCTTTGTTCAATAAATACATATGACTACAGTTGTTGGATGTAGTTTCAAAGAAAAAAGTGAACAGTTTATAATGTGTCCCAAAATGTAATTGTCTAAAATTCGTCTCATGGTTGATTCATGAAACATGATTTGCATTGCGGTGCCCAAGGAGGAAAATATCTCATTCAGAAACCTCAGACAAATTATTGCAATAACAATATCCTCATGACTTGATCATTATGGAGAAAAGACAAAAATATAATTAAATTAGGTTTTATTACATTTTTAATTGGGCAAAATTATTTTGACTAGAAAGCCCTGTTGGTTAGGTAGGGCTGGTCCTCTCAGAGCAGAACTGTTCTGGTGTGCAGATGGCTGGATTTAAAGTACCAAATCAATGCTTTCCCTGCTCCAAACTCCACCACCAGAACTCAATAAGATGTCCTTTTCATTTTCTTCTTAAACAATTGTGCAGATAGTTTTCACTGGATATAAATAAGTGACTCACACTGCTAGGGGTCAATGATGTTCCATGCCTTTAGCTACCACTAGTATCTGGCTGAAATCTCAAAGCACTTTGTTTACAAAGTGAGGTCCTTCTGGAAACCACCCTATATGAGAAGGTGATCAGACCTTCATCAGGCCTCCTCCAGAGGTCCTCTGCTGGACATGCTGTGAAATGCTGTGTGTGATTGCTGCAGGCCATTCTCAGCCCTGCCAGGTTCTCTAGCCCTCTGCACCAAGGGGCTTTTCAGACGATACAGGAGGCATAAGGAATATTTAGCTGAAATAAAAAATAAACAAGTGATATTTCTGATCATTGTAAAAAAAAAGGTTTTGTACAGCACATATTGCTCATAAATGCCACTACATTCATGTTTTATAAAGTATACTGTACATAATAATGTTAAAAGAGGCATACATGTGTGTGACATAACACACTAATGCAAATTTGTCAAGTCACAAAAACCCCACAATGAAGACCCCAAAACTATAGCTGACAAGATTCAACAGACAGACAAGCAATCATTCAATTGTCTTGTTTTATTATGTTGGTTAATGTGAGAGTTTCAGTATTCTAACAAGGTTTCTAGTCTCGTTTTTTATGTCGTTCGATCACAGAAATGTATATTTTATCATACAACTAATCTGGCATAAGACAATCAACATTATTATGAATTCAGTGGCTCAGATTTTCATGTTGTGCTTCTGCAATACAGTATCTGTAGTACACACTCGCTACACAGACACCACACTTGAATACTGAATAAGCTATACGATCAAGACCCTATTGATCATTGTCATCTAAATTATTGCAGTGTTGAGGATTATTTAGCTGACATACAAACACATAACTGCATTAACTGCTATTAGCATGCAACACCCAAGGCTTTCATTACAACTGTCATGAAGTTTCTACCAATCATCGCCTGATGAATGTTTGGAGTCTCGCTCTTCTGTAATTTTCCCGTATGCCTTCTCCTTTCGTCTGTCTGTCTTATTCTTGGCTCTACTCGTCTAATCTGTCTGTATGGTTGCTGACTGGAGAAATTGGGTACTAGAATCTTCCACTTGATCATGACAATCAAGACAATGCTAGATGTTTTCTGTAATTTACCTGTAAACGAGTTATTGTCTATGCACACTACGTTTTGTTTTTGTAGCAGCTGAACTAATTAAATAAATTGAATTATACTAAACTATACAGCACTAATTATAGCAAACTTTTAAATCTACCTACATTGACCCAGATGGGTTGCCTCTACATGTGAATCTTCACAATGAGACGTTTATCTCTGCAGATGTAGAATATGTGGAACACTTGTATCTCTGACCCTCTGACATGCTAAAGATAGATCTATGGATCCTGTCACTGTAGATGTTAATCTCCATGCTAGGAGACCCATCAAGCTGAGATGTAAGAGCTCAGAGACAGGAGGTGTCTGGATGGAAGTTGATGTACAGTGTGATGTAAAATGGCCTTGAGACTCATGGCCATATTTAGCCCTAGAGGATGTATAGCAACATTTCTTCTAAACTATACATCTTGTTTAACCATTTACTTTGAGACAGGGCATGGTGGCGATCAAGACCTTTCTGCTTTCCTAACCAATACACATATAACTCTTTCAGAAGTATCTTAGCTACATTGCTGATTATGAACACGTATTGAGCCCCATACTAATCTATCACTATTTGCCTTGGTCAAAGACATTTCAGCTGTTTGTAGAAGGTGCCTACCGCTAAACCATGGCAACATAATCATGTAATCACATACACAGAATAACCGTGTGAAACAACATCCTAGATAATCTACCACCAGAGGGCGCTACAGGTAGCTGTATGAGCATAAAATAATCGGACCTGAAAAGGCCACATGAAATTATTATATTTTCAAAATATTCAGCACTGGGAAAGATGACATATATACTTTATTAAAGTATTTAACTTAATGCTCTCTTTCTCTATCTGCGTGTGTGTATGTTTGTGATTCATCTGGTCTTGTAACGTGGCGCAGGAACTTAATCCACCAGACAGATTCATTAAAATAATTTTCTACTATCAGAACAGCTCATCAAAATATGTGATCAATTCCCAACAACTCTGTACTGTATATTGCATGTTGCAGGAACACTTACCCAACCACCAGGTGTCAAACAATATTTATTTTATCAGAAAAATGTATCTTAGTCACTTGACACTGTCCAGGGAAAGGAGTGTGACTTTTGCGTGATGTTTGGCAAACAACAGATTAAAAATAAATGGGAAAGTATCCCCAACACATCAAACACAATCAACTGTTGATGAAAATAAAAATGAACACTAACACTCCTGGTTATTCCTTTTTGTTTTTTTTGTTTAAGAATTCATAATTAAAAAAGGAGGCAGAAAAAAAACAACACTTCCTGATGTACTTCTTGAATCTAAGGTTGGCTGTTCTTCTAAAGCAATGGAGGAGGACCTTGAGGAGAACCTTGAATGATATTATGTGTTTTATAGGATGCCAATGGAGTTCTTCCAGGGTGAGGGTGATATGCTGCCAGTTGGGAAGCACTTCAGAATAATTTTGCTAGCATATCTTGACACCTCGTATGTGTCCAAAAAAGCATTTAATTATATTGTTATGATTAAGAATAACAGCATTAGGAAAGAGGGACAGGTTTCAGCAGTAGTGAGGTTGCTGGCTGAAAACTGCACACCCCCCCTCCCAACAATGGTGTAAAAAGTGAAAGTATTTCAGGTCTGCCTCTAGTAGGGTATTACATCGTTGAGATGGTTTATTCCTTTGGTTTATTCCATCACACTTATAGACCTTCTACAATGTTATGATAACATATTAAACACTACATATTCCTGCCCACAGGCTGGCAGGCATTCAACAAAATGTCCACCACCACTACCAAGAATTTCACCTACTAACTTCTGTCAAGCGAACTATAGAGTCATCTGCATGGATGTAATTCATCTGTGATGATATACTGTCCCTCTAACCTTTTCTTTAGTTAAAATTGAATGTGTCATATGTGTCACTTGTTTGTCAGCAGTTCTACATTGTTATCATTACACCCTCATGTGTTTGTTGTATGATGATCTATTATTCAGGCAATATTATTTTTAGTGTGCATGACTGGGGTTGGCCTCAGGATGATAATGGCATACTATAGGCCTTGTATTGTAATGTATTGTAATACATTCAGTGGCTTGTTACACCCAATGAGACTGACCCACTGCTAGTGAGCAGCATATTGTAGGTAGCATAGGTAGCACTAGCATATGTGATGCCTGTTGTCATGACACCACATTAAGCAGAGACGACCTTTTATTTTGTAAAGTCTGGGACAGAGAGCTGGTTAAGTGCATTAGTAACCACCTACTTGACAAGCAAGGTATTTTGATTGACATGCACGGCGACCAATTCCGTAACTCAATGACCAAGTAGGACGTTTAACTTTAATGAGGAATTCGTTGGAAAGATAAACAGGACTCTGGCTGTTAACAGGTCTTGTAAATCTGTAGGCTGGTTACTGATTAAAATAAATGTTTAATTTTAAATTAGTTAATAAAGCAGCGCACTAGTGTTGCACTGGAAATGAAGGATATATACTTGTGAGAGAAAATGCTGACAGCCAATGGATATCGACAGCATTACTTCCTGAAAGTCTGAAAGTCCTGTGGCACACTTACAGGGGTATATGTATCAGACCAGAGTTGCCAATGAACGAAAGAGGATGAAACTAGCGCCACATACATGCAGTGCGACAAGACAATATCATCTGCAGTAGTTTCTACAAATGAACATCACACCTGTCAAATAGCACACTGAGGTGTAATGTTTGTTTGTTAAGCTTTCTGCCTTGTCTCTCTCAAAGGATGTCATAGATTATCCTAAGATTCTATAAATATGTTTGGATAGTAAAAACTGCCATGCAACTGCTATCTTCAGCCTTAGAAAGAATGGAAGCCTTGTCCTGCCACTGAGCTCTGCTCTAGCCATTGGGCTATGAACATGTAAGCATCTTGCTCTTTGTATTGAAAGACATGATTTGGGAGCTTTTGCTTGTCTGCATTGCAGTAGTTTGATGCAGCAGGATGTTCTGATCCACAGAGAAACTTGATTGGACTGTGGGCGGCATTAGTCACAGATCAGCGATGTTCCTCTCTGATGATCCTGTCCAGACTGTCTGGTCAGGACCCAGACAGTCTTCTGGTCACTGGCCTCATCAGCTCTGGATACAAGTATGTAGTTCAAAGTCACACTGTCTCCATGTCCATGTCTGACTGCATGTCTACAATGTTGTCTTGTAACAAATTATAGCAGGGAATGGATTACAGCGTCACAGAAAACACATGCTATTGTGTGGATTTTGAGAGATGTTGAGGACATGCTCTTGTATACCATTTATAATAATAATAATAATAATAATAATAATAATAATAATAATAATACATTTTATTTATTAAGGATGCCTTTCAGGACACTCAAGTACATCTTACATTACAAATACAAAGCCTAATATAAAAACATTTGACTAGTTATATATTATAGTCAATATCTACATTATAGAATATCGATCTTATTTCTAAAATAAAATAATAATTTATTCAAATGTATTATTATATTGTTTCTCTGTAAATTAAATGTCTTCCCACAAGACAATTCAGAATTAGATGTATTAGTCTCCCTCTATTTGACCTATCACAAATAAAAGAAAACACATAAATCTTCTACAACTCATTAAAGACAAAAAAACAAAACAAAACGGCTTGTGGAAGGTGGATTCAGTGGTCTTCTTTGGAAATAATATGTGTATGCAGTATAAAATAATATATTTTACCTCTCCTGCTGTAGCCCTTTAACTTCAAGGTTGAACGTGTTGTGCATTTAGATATTATCTTCTGCATGGGACAGCAACCTGAGGTTATTTAAATTGCTGTCGCCTTCCTGTCAGCTTGAACCAGTCTGGTCATTCTCCTCTGACCTCTCTCATTAACAAGGAGTTTCTGCCCACAGAACTGCCGCTCGGTGGAAGATTTTTGCACAATTTTTATGTAAACTCTGGAAGATGTATGTGGAAATTCCAGGAGATCAGCAGTTTCTGAGATATAATATCCCCTTTTGGCACCAACATGTTTGCATGTTTTTAACATTGATTTGCTGCCACATGATTGGCCGATTAGTAACAGGTGTACATACAGTAATTAAGTATACTGACTGTGCTGTATGTGTATTATAATGCTACACAAGGTGCTGTGTTATCTCAGTTTAAGTGACCAGTTAATAGATCAATATTAATTATATATGACAGTGTATCGACACACCCTTCTGGCTGCCAGGTGGTATTGTCTTATAAATGAAAAATAAAAATAAATAACTTTATTTAGGTCGCAGCCTACCCGCAAGTAACTGGATTCTGGATGTTGTTATCAGAACAGATTGTGTGGGGATTTCATTGGGATGTCGCCGTAGCAACTGAGATTAGGCAATTAACCTTGATGTCACTGTAATTATTAAGACACTCTAGCAGAAATTAATTTCCCAAAAGGTGCAACAAGAGCAGAATGCTCTCCTGTCCACTCAAAGACACACACA
>JAODLL010011544.1:0-29625 GCA_026546735.1 Forbesichthys agassizii | reverse complement strand
CTGAGATCTAATAGAACCAGAACTGTTATTTTATCAGAATCAGTATTCAGCTGTATATCATTTAAAACTTTAATCAATGCCGTTTCAGTATTGTGGTGACATACTGAAATTTGTCTAAGAGACCATTTGAAGTCACAAAATTGCTGAGTTGATTGTAGACTACCTTCTCAATAATTTTGGCTATAAAAGGTAGATTTGATACAGGTCTATAGTTATTCATTATAGATGCATCCAGTGTTCTCTTTTTTAGTAGGGGCTTAATGGCAGCTATTTTTAGAGACAATGGGAAGATTCCTAATTGCAGAGAGCTATTAACTATTTTCTGTAGGTCCATTAATATGGAGAAACGCTAATTTCTGTGGAGATAATTTGTGTTTCTGTCTTATCTTGATTCAGAAGCAAATAATTGTCACTTAACCACTGCTTGTAAAGCAGCTAATTAAAGAAAACAGTTCATAAAGCTCAGTAGACTTAAAAGAACAGTACAACAAAATATCATCTGCATTAAAGTGATAAGAGACATCGCTGAACTGCCTGATTTTCTGCAGATGTAAGGTCCAATAAAACAAAGTCTGTGTGTTCCCCAGAGTCAGCTGACATCATTATATCCCTGGAGACTTTAAATAGTGCAGTTTCCATAAAATGCTTTTTGCGGAAACCAGACTGAAATTTGTCAAAAATGTCATTGTTCTCCAAGGTAAATTGCTCAGCACAACTTTTTCTAAAATTTCGGACATAAAAGGAAGTTTAGATATTGGCCTATAGTTCTTGGGCTGTGAAGCGACTAAGCTGGGCTTTTCAAGTGCAGGTTCAACAATAGCATGTTTAAATGATTTGGGAACCACACCAGTTAACCGTGAGATATTTAGCATTTCTACAATACAGGGTCCAATAGAATCAAAAGCTTGTAAAAACAACATAGTAGGGAGAACATCAGTAGGACAGGAAGACGGTTTCAAGTTAACTAACAAAGTGGTGATGTCCTGTAATGTCACAGATTTAAAGGAGACTCAAGACTTGAGGCAAGACAGAGCACAGACAAATTTATAAACAGGTTATGGTGAGATACTCGCTGTGATATCTGTGGGTGCTGCTATGGTACAGTTATCACCTTCAAAATCAAACTTAAAACATTCTTAGTGAGGCATTTAGATAGCAAGAGTTACACTCCCCACTGCTTAGGGGCCTAAATGGTTATGTATTGGGCACTTTTGTGTGATTTTGTGTGTCCTTTCTTTTTCCTTTCCCGGGTGTGGTCAAAGGAACATACCAATCACATTCAAAGTAATGTTAAATAGAAGTCATTACCTCCCATCATTTAAAGTGACTGATTTCTCACAACTTAAGTTAAGCTGTTCTAGTAGGATTTTTCTGACATTTTCTTAGTTGCATCTCAGAGCAAAACCATAGTTCACAGAGAGCTTCCAAAGCATCAGAGGGATCTCATTGTTGAAAAATATAAGTCAGGAGAAGGGAACAAAATAATTTCCAAAGCATTAGATATAATATGGAACACATAAAATACAGTCTTAGAAATGTCTCTGCACAAGCAGAGACATTTATAAGACCTGGACGTCCCTACAAAATTGATGAAAAGACGAGAAGAAAACTGGTCAGAGAGGCTTCCAAGTGGCCTACAGCAACATTAAAGGAACTGCAGTAATTTCTGGCAAGTACTGGCTGTGTGCTACATGTGACAACAATGTCCCGTATTCTTCATATGAATGGGCAATGAGGTAGGGTGTCAAGACGGAAGCCTTTTCTTACAAAGAAAACCATCCAAGCCTGGCTGAAGTTTGCAAAAACATACATCAAGTGCCCCAAAAGTACATAGAAAAGTGTGTTATGGTCTGATGAAACAAAGATTGAACTTTTGGCCATAATTCCAAAAGGTATGCTTGGTGCAAAAACAACACTGCACATCTCCCAAAGAACACCATACCCACAGTGAAGCATGGTCATGGTAGCATCCACCACCGCCATCCTGGACAATGTGTCCCTGCTTCCATGTCTCCTGTACGGGGCAATGTGCTGTATGCAGACTTAACCTGACAAGTCAGCTATCAGCCCACTCCTCCCTTGTGGGATGGGTTAAATGCAGAGGATGAATTCCGCAACATGTATGTGTATGTGACAATAAAAGCACATTTTACTTTACTTTAAAATAGTTTTGGCATCCTGAAACCTGGCAAGCAACATAAAACAAGACATTGTATTTTATTTTTGAGAAATTATGTGACAAAGTTGTCAAAAATACTCAATGTCTACAGACCAGACACCTTCAGTACAATTTAATGAGATGATCTTGAAATGTCCTTGTAGAATTAATGAGTTTAACATGGCAGTTACCAGTGACATATGTCTACCACCCAAGTTGGAACTGTGCAGCACGTACACAACCCATAGTCTTTCTCAACACAGCCTGGGCCATTTAACAACGTGGGCCATTTAATGGGCCCTTTAACTGCATACAGTAAAAGACACCCCCTCCCCACACACACACACAAACTGTACACACTTACTGTATGTAATAATTTATAATAATAAAAATAAAACATTTTAATTCAGGACACCTTTCAAAACCAAGGACAATGTATACTATATGCTATTAGTGTACCAACAAATAATCAAAAGCATGTTAGTGCATGTGTGTGTGTTAGCACCCTATGTCAACAATGTCCTGCAGTCCTGCAGTTTATCAACTCTTCCTGCTGATGTCTTGAAAATTAATAAATGAAAATAATCCGGTAGGAATTAGAGGCCATGCTAAAGATGGTGATATCCAATGTGCCGTCCAAACATTCTGGTGGTGAAGAAGGATGGGACTATCAGGTTCTGTGTAGACTGCAGACTATATAACTGTTAATATAGTTAACTGCTAATAGAGTGTCAGAATTCAATGCATACCTGACGCCCCCGGCTCACTTTATCTCCACACTAGATTTGACCAAGGTAAGCTATTAGAGATTCCCATGTCTCCAAAGTCTCAGGGAAAAATGTCCTTCTCCATTCCGTTTCCATTCCACTTCAACACACTTATACATAGTTATATTATGTAACTTGTGGAATGTGGACGGGAAAGGCAAACCCTCCCAGCACATGTACTGCTTCTCTTTGTGAATATTTTTTAAACAAAGCTGTGGACCACGGCCATCATGGAGAGAGCTTGGTCTGTGGCATAAGCCAGGATGTTTGTTGCCCATTGGGATGCATGTCTCGGAAAAGACCTCAAGTGCACTGAAGATGATCTGCCCTCGCGATGAGAAACTCCTCCTTTAGGTGACCATTACGACAGCATGTTTGCCATGAGCAGCCCGTCATTGTCAGATGTGGGTGTTTCATCAAGCTGGATGCTGAATGGGCAGCTGTTTGCACATATAGCATCTTGTTTTTGTTTCTTGTTAAGATGTTCTTAAACCTGCTCACATAGCAGGCACATATTGAGAGCTGAACATTGGTTGGTGATGGAAGGAAACCATATTTAAGGCATAGAAATATATAATTTTAGGTAGTCTATTTTCAGTTTTCAGTTTTTATCTTGTTATCCGCTATGTATGCTAATACATAACTGCGCGTGTATAAGGCTTCTTGATTGGTTACTGGGCAGTGTTAGCTCGCCAAGTTTGAGCTGATATGTCCATCACGGAGTGCAGCAAAACAATGCAATGCAAATGTTGATTATCTGTGCCTGTTATCTGTTTCAAGAGCAAGTGACTTTTTATGCCTGGTTGTCATGGTAACAGCTAACCAGAGGCGTCATGTATCAACATTGGGTACGCACGAAAAGGTTGCGTACGCTGGTTTTCACGCACAAAGTGTGATGTATCAAAATGAACGTGCCGTGAGAATGCGCGGAGCGCACCTCAAAGTCAAGTCTGGCCTGTAACGTATCGATTTCTAACTGGAAAGTGCCAAACCACACCAAAACTGTGTCCCCTAAAGTTACTATAAGGCAACATGGTGTTGTCAATAAAAATAAACATATTCGATCATGTTAGATCATGTAGCATAATGAGGTTTTAATGTTTAATATCAGAAAAGCCAAAACCCAAAGGTTAAATGCTATCAACTGTATATTTTTGTTAGCAACATAATAATGTGTCAAATGAATTAAAAATCAATTTGAAATAAATATACGGGACAGATTCTGTCCCCATCGTGATGCAAACCCCTGCAGATTACAAAACGTTGATTTTAGAAAGAAATCCAAGGGATCGCTACATTTCACTGGAGCGTTTTTGAGGTGTTGGAGAGTGAGATTTAAGAGTAGGCACAGCGTGTCTGTATAGTGTACTGTATAGTCACCCTCTCTATATCGCCATTGTGCGCACCCAGGCTTACTTCTCACAGAGTAAATATTTTACTCACGAAGATCACCATGCGCACAAGAAGATCGCCATGCGCTGCAATTGTCTCTGTTTAAGAATGTGTGCTGTTGCTGAGACTCAAACATCCATGCCGCATACGAGGTAATAACACACGGATCAATGCACCGGCATATAATTTTTAACCAGTTCATCACTTGTGTTAATTATCCAATACCATTCTGTTATATCCTTGTTATCTCTAAGGAGGTAACGGCGGGGTCAGCGGCTCAATTATATGGATATTCGGTTCTTTGCTCACGCAACACAAAGGGAACAAAAGCACTAATTTAAAGACTTGGTTCTTTATGTCTGAATGAGATTCAGAGATATGGGTTGTGCAGAAGATCCAGACCTCCCACATATATTATAAATATGTGTGTATTTCATCATTTTACCTGCTGCTAAATCATTTGTAAAAATGGTCGGCTCCAAATTAAGAGGTTAAGAGAACCTCAAGAATCATTGGTTGTGAAATTTTTTGTAAGTAGGATAAGTAAATAAAATATTTCCTTGCTGAGTGAGCCATCACATCCTGAATTTTTTTTTTTTATCAGGTAAAGCATTTGGAATCCTGTTTGTGTCTACCTAGGCGTAGTTGTCAATGCATGTCTCTATTGCCTGTATCCACTTTGGTCTCATTTTCTCCTTCTCCACAACTTTTTTCGGTTCAACAGGTTGTGAACACTTAGTTCTGGGTTATTTACCTTGTGGGTAGTGCGTTCTGTCACACAACAGCTTTTAGGAAGGTTTCAGTACTTAAGTCAGAAATTACGTTAGCTTAACGCAATGCAAAGTCAATGGAGCGCTAAGAACGATTTTTCCCATGGTGGGCGTATGCACTCTGTCTCTCTCCCTTGTTGAGTACAGTCGCGAATGGAAAAAAATGACCACTTCTTTAGGTAAACGTTTTGAAGAAAGCCCTTTTCATGTAACATGAATGCAACATTTGCTAAATATAAAAAGGAATCGCTTGTTAGAAATGTGTTTAGCTAGTTGTTTCTTTGTGCAAGACAGAACAGGATTTTGTAAGAGATAGGAGGTAATTTACGTATGGTATAATTGAGGCTGCCAAAATTCTACCCCCACTGCTTTCCATGGTACAATCCAGTGACCAAATATGTCAACAGAATCAATTGCATGTGTCTCTGACATTACAAACAACAGATTGGGTGCGGTGGGGTATTATTTTGTCACTGAAGGTAAGTAGGATTCTTAGTAGTAAAAACACAACAACGGGCCAAGCCATATGCGTTGTGTGAGTGGTAGCGATAACACCCATACTGTACAAGGAACAATGTCTTCGGATAAGGCCTGGACAAAACAAGTGCATGGTGGTAGTTTCCTCAACAATTAAATGCTTTCAGAAGAACAGCGCGAGGATCGAATGTCCAGGAACTCTCTCCACTTCACTTCAGAAAACGACTGCGCCCTCACACAGCAAGACAATGCAAATGAGATCTCTGGATGTGGTTAAATAAAGAGTGTGTGCACTCTAATGCTAAGAAAAGCAAATGTGAATAGTCATGCCATGCCATATTGTAACAGTAGATTGGATTTCTGTTTTTACTGTTTAAATTTAATTTAGTGTAATAATTTAGCCTAATTAAAGTTACAAAATTAAATTAAAAAAGTCAGATTGTAATTTTTTTTTGTCTGTTTTTATGTCTTTGTCCTTAGCTAGTGTATTTGCAAATAAATTGCTGTTAAATGTATATTTTATATATTTTTTGGGTTATTGTAAACAATATTCTAACAGAAGTAATGCAATTGTACAATTCCTTTTGTTTTATGTATTACATTAATGCAAATACTTAAAATGTCAATATCACATGTACAATAACAATAAAAGTTCAATAGGACTGTGTGCCTTGATGTCATTCTTGTAATGAGGCTGCTCCTTCCTAATACTGTGCATCATCAGATGATGCATAAAACATCAACATATTTGGTCTGACATGACTCGCAGTGCTAATTGTCCACAGCTTTTGAAACTTTAAATAGTTACTTTGACAACTTGACAACTGAGTTTTACTTTATTGTCTGTCACCCTGCTTTTGCCTGCATTAAGCTTATCAAAAGTGTGGTTCATAGGCCCCTATCTAGTAGAAGTAGATATAGGCCCATTAATGCAATAGAAAATTTCTCAAAAGTGCAAACTACATGGGCAAATAGGTTTTTTGGACAACATACTGTAGGTATATTTGGCTGCAGTACCAATATTGGCCACTATTTCAGTAAGGGAGCAATTATCTTCCCAACGCCCATAATGCCCCAATGCCTCCAGAGGGGTGTTAGACCTACTGCCCACACTGAGAACCTCTAGTACAGATATTGTTGCTGGTCTAAGGATACACCTTACTGTATCTGAACTGAAGGTGGGTAAACTGTTCTACAGCCTAAATTGTAATATACTGTATATATATATATATATATATATATATATATATATATATATACTAAAGCAGAGGTAGTGAATCTAGATTAATTTGATATCTGCTTAGTTTGGATAATCCATGATGCTGCATAGCTAGTGGCGACATCAAAGTCTGCCGTGTTTAGCGTTGTCCCCGCTCCCTCACTACTAGAAACCAGAAACGCATGTACAATAAAGCGCTACCAACTCCACTCGCAGTGTCAACGGATTGTTTTGCATGTTTAATGTGCATGCTGTAAGGTAGGAGAGACTTGACTGAGCCACTATTTAAAATGTTTTTAATATAAAATAATATGTTTAACAGACTAGTATTTATGGTGCTGACTAGCGATGGTCCCGGCGTTTATCTATTTAACCGCTTAACCGACTAATCACGCACATCCCTAGTCATCTTATCATGTTAAGTTTTTCATCTAAAAATGTAACAAACTCCCAACGGTAATCTTGTGTTGCACTAAAGCTAATTTTAGTGCAAAAAATACAACAAAAAGTGTTATAGCCTACTGAACATAGTGTACTGAAAAATAATATAAACCAATAGACAAATACTATAATTTGTCATGCAACCATAACTTTACCTTGCTAGTTATTTGATATTATTTTATTTTTACTTTTCTGTGCCTCGTGGACCGTTTATGTGGCATTGCTTTTTTTAAAGATGATTGTGAGTGATTAGCTACCAGCTCTGACAGAGGCAGCAGGAGTGTATTTTACCATGCTGGAATGCTAGCCAGAAAATAACGTAGCCCAATAGGCCTAATGCATTTTTGATTGATTACCAACTATTAATATCATTTATCCATCTATTCATCGTCCGATTTATTCATTAAGGTTGCAGTCATGATAATAAAAAAATTAAATTTAAAAAAAGTTTGCTTAAACCCATTTGATCGCCGCTATGTTGGAGTTTACCCCAGTGGACGAGAGGCGCCTCACTACGCCTACGTGTTGTGGGTGGAAAAACTCTGACTGGTATCTCTGCATATGCACAGAAAAGCAATTCGGAGTATTCCGCCTTTCTGGAGACCCTGAATGGAGTCCTTTATGGGACTCCAGTAGGGGACTCCATAGTTCTGCTGGGAGACTTTAATGCGCATGTGGGAGATGATGGAGATACCTGGAGAGGAGTGATTGGGAGGAGCGCCCTCTGATCTAAACCTGAGCAGGCATTTGTTGTTAGACTTCCATGCTAGTCATGGACTGTGGTCATGGACACCATGTTCGAACATAAGGAAGCTCGTAAGTGTACGTGGTACCAGAGCACCCTAGACAGAAGGTTGATAATCAATTTTATGATCATATCATCTTATCTAAGAACGCATATTTTGAACATTCGAGTGAAGAGAGGGGCAGAACTGGCTACCGACACCATCTGGTGGTGAGTTGGATCAAGGGATGCGGGAAGACTCTAGGCAGGCCTGGTAAGCCCAAAGGGGTAGTGTGGATAAACTGGGAACGTCTGGATGAGGCCCCTGCCCATGAGTCCTTCAACTCACAACTCCAGCGGATCTTCTCTGGCATCCCGGGGAGGGGGGGGGGGGGGGGGGGTTTGGAACATGTCCGCGGAGTGGGCAATGTTCACAGCTTCCATTGCTGAAGCTGCGGCAGAGAGCTGTGGTCTCAAGGTCTTGGGTGCCTCAAGGGGCGGTAACCCTCGAACACTGTGGTGGACACCAGTGGTCAGGGAAGCCATCTGACTGAAGAAGGAGGCCTTTCAGGATATGTTGTCTCGAAAGGCTCCGGAGGCAGTTGCAAGGCACCGATGGGCCCGAAAGGCTGCAACATCTGCCGCGACAGAAGCAAAGCATTCAGTGTGGGAGAGGTTCGGAGAAGCCATTGAGAAAGACTTTTTCGGTCAGCACCAAAGTGTTTCTGGAAAACTGTCCGCCACCTCAGGAGGGAAAAGCGGGGAACCATCCAAGCTGCTTACAGTATGGATGGGATGCTGTTGACCTCAAATGAAGAGGTAATTAGAATTGTGTTGAATCCAACTAACACGCTGTCTATGGTAGAAACAGAGCTGAAGGCTCATGGGGGATCATACATTTCCTGGGGGAGGTCACTGAAATCGGTAAACAACTGAGATCCGTTCAGAAATGCTAAGGGGATGTCTTGGATAACACGCCTCGCCATTGCATGGGAGCCTGGGGCAGTGGCAAAGGAGTGGCAAACCGGGGTGGTGGATCCCCTTTTCAAAAAAGGGGAATCGAGAGTCTGTGCCAATTACAGGGGTATCACACTACTCAGCTTCCTTGGTAATGTCTACTTCAATGTGCTAGAGAGGAGGGCTCGGCGAAGAGTCCGACCTCAGATTGAAGAGGAACAATCCGGATTCTGTCCTGGTCGTGGCACACTAACCCTAACCCTAACACTTACCCTAACCCTAACCCTAACCCTTGAAACACTAACCTAACAATAACCTTAGGGCCTGGGAGTATGCCCTACCAGTCTACACGTGTTTTGTGGATCTGAAGGAGTATCCAGGAGATACTATGATAGGTGCTGTGAGATATAGGGTGAGGGGTCCCCTTTAAGGGCAATCCCAGCTGTGTATGGATTCTCGAAATTGAACTTGTTTCAGATGGTAGTTAGTCTCCGCCAAAGCTGCGCTTTGTCACCAATCCTGTTGGTGATATTCATGGGCAGGATATTCGTGTCGATAGTCGTGGTGGGGAGAGTTTGCAGTTCGGTGGCCTGGGGATCTCATCGCTGCTTTTTTCAGATGATGTGGTCCTGATGGTATCGTTGGTCCATGACCTCTAGCATGGATGGTCCTTATGTTTTATGGATTTTATATCTGTTGTTATTATTTTACATATATATGTATAAATATGTATGGTTCTAGGAACTTTCATAATCCAGCATAATACATTATACTGAAATGACATACGTTAATAAAAATGGTTAAAGGAATCAGATAATAGAAATATAAGGAAATTAAAACCGCATCCTTTTTGTTGCTATTTCAAAACATCAGCACCATTCGTATAGCGCCATGCTAATCTTATGGAGGAAGTGCATATTCCAGTAGCAGTTTAGTTATCAGTACATGTCTTTTATGGAAGGTCATATCTCCTTGTACCCTTGTATTAGACTATGCTTGTTCAGTGGGATTTATACACCGACCACAAATTGTCTCTGTGATCACTGTTCCAAACGGGCCTGCCACATGTCTTTTTCACCATTTTCTGTAGCAGTTTAGCAGTGCAGAGTATTGCAGTTTAAAGCTAGCTAAAAGCTGGATTCCCTGACAGGTAGTGAGTTCCATAGCTTGGGGGCATAGTTAATAAAGGCTGCATCGCTGATTTTCTTACTGCTCTTACAAGAAACTTTCAGTAAACTACCATCAAATGACCTTAGTGTTCTGGGGGGTATGTAGTTTGAGCGATGTAGTTTGGTCCTAGCGCATGTAGCGCCTTATATGTAAGGAGAACGACCTTAAAATCAATTCTGCATGCTCCTGGTAGCCAAGACTGGATTAATATGTTCTCTCCTCATAGTGCTTGTTAAAAGCCTAGCTGCAGAGTTTTGAATGAGCTGTAGTTTCTCAATAGATTGTTTTGGGAGGCCGGTGAACAGCGAATTACAATTGTCGAGTCGGCTAGACACAAAAACATTAATACGTTTTTTGGCATCTATTTGTTTTATAAATGTTTGAACTTTAGCTCCATTTCTCAGAAGAACGTGATATTTTCACTACCCTGTTGATGTGGGACCTAAAGCTTAGATCTGAGTCCAACACAACTCCAAGGTTTAACACGTTATCAGAAAGACCCACCAATATCTGAAGCCGATTTATTAGGATATCATGATCAATTGTGTCAAATGCTGCACACAAGTCTAAGAGAATACAGATTGAGACCTAATTCTGATCAGAGTTAAGACGGAGATCATTTATTAT
Organism: Forbesichthys agassizii; assembly: GCA_026546735.1. NCBI lineage: Eukaryota > Metazoa > Chordata > Actinopteri > Percopsiformes > Amblyopsidae > Forbesichthys > Forbesichthys agassizii. The sequence continues at coordinate 18,923 of JAODLL010011544.1, read as the reverse complement.
TTTGATGAGAGCAGTTTCAGTGCTGTGATGTGCTCTAAACCCTGATTGAAATTCCTCATGAATACTGTTTTCTTTAAGAAAGGATTTTACCTGAACTGAGACAATCTTTTCCAGTATCTTACTAATAAATGGCAAGTTTGAAATTGGCCTGTAGTTGGTCATGCATTACCATCTAGGTTGGATTTCTTTAGTAAAGGTTTTACAACAGCTGTTTAGAACACATCAGGAAAAATGGCAGTTTTAAGTGAGGTATTAATAATCTTCAAAACATGACCTAACAGACTGTCACACATCCACTTAAAGAATGATGTGGGCACAGGGTCAATACAGGAGGTGGAAGAGTTACTATCAGTGACAATCTTGCAAAGCTCACTAAGTGTAACAGAAGTAAAAATTCCTATAGTTACATAATTACTACTGCAGGGTTTACTGTTGTCATCCATAGATAAGCTCTTCACACTTTGAGGCAGAATGCTGTGGGGGGTGGGGTAGGGGCAGTATTCAGAAGATGGTCAATAGTGGAGAAAAGTACTCTAGGGTTTCCAGCATTCTCTGAGATATTTGTGAAATAATCCCGTTTTGACAGGTGGATTGTTGTTATAGGCATTAATGGATTCTTTGTAAATATCACAGTGAACTGTAAGTCCAGTGTTCCGCCATTTTCTTTCTGCTGATCGACATAAGCTTTTCAAGACCTTAATATTAGCTTTATTTAACCATAGGGATACTTTGCCAGTTGCTCTTTTTTTGGCCTTTGGTGGAGCGCAATATTTAATGCATATGACATGCCATCATTCAAAATAATTAACCATGTCATTTAGTAAACAGTCATAGCCATCAATAGATTTGATGATATCGTAGACCCATTATTGTATCTGATGGCGTGCAGCCACATACACATCAGCCAAGTATGCCGCTTCCTTGGCAGTCTTTGGGTTATGCTCCTTGATCCAGACCTGGAGCTCAGGAGACAGCATTCTTAAATAGTGTACAGTCTCAACAACCACTTCATTGGTTTTACCTTTGGGCTGAACCCAGTTCTCATAAAGTTCTTTAAGTCTTACATATAGCTCTTTTGGGGTTTCATCTGGTTACACATTGAGTGATCGAAACCTCTGGCGATATGTTTCAGAGTTGTCATATCCAGGATTTCAACTTTAACTTGGTTATAATAAATATATATAGAATTATAGATATTGAATTTCTGAAGTTTCTTGACTGATATAACAGCTGTAAATGCAAATAGGTCGTATTGACCTTGGTTGGACAATTCACAGCTGATTATTAGGGCAACTAAGGACAACACAACTGTACCAAAATGATTCCAAAGGCATTGATAATATTTTTTGGCTGTGGCTGTTTTCATGTTAATATGGTATTGGTCAGTCAGTTTTGACCAATAACACATTAAGATTACAGTAAAATATCATAGTGCTGTTGTCCACCTCTCAGAGCTTCAACAGTTTGGTTGAATTTTGTACATTCTTGCCTTGATATTAGAACTAAGTAAGTTTAGTTTTAGTAAACAAGGCTTTAAAATATACTGTATTATAGCTGATGACTGTAGTTAGATTGTGTGGACTGATGGAAATGTTGGTGATTGGTCAAGCAGAGACTCTGATGTGGAGAATGGGGTGGACACTGAACATCACAACCTTTTGGTGTAATCATATCTATTATATACTATAGTTTAATAAAGTAAATAATAAAGAAAATAATGTATTGTATCTATAATCAATTATAAAATGATAAAAAATTAACATTATTAATGGTATGACCCCTTTATTCAAGTACTGTAAATGTTTATGTTTTAGAACATTAAAAAATATAAAGCTTCTTGTTTCATTTCTGTTCTCAGAGAAATATTGATTGTTTGGTGTTTGTCTTTGTTCCTTGTGCTGATTCCTTGTATCCTTCTGTCCATCTGCATTCCTAAAGCCAATCCTGACCCAGCTGTATTAAATGACCAGAAGCCCACAGAAACTTCTCTACCTCCTGATTAGCCAGTAGCCACAGAGCCTACACACCATAGTGTTTCTGTTAAACCAGTGTATGCTGGATCGGAGATGAACGATGATTCTGGTAGAGCTGAACCATGGAAGGGCATGCATGATAAATAAGAAAATGCCCAGTAACAGAATATTTTACTTGTGAAAAAAGGGGGACAAAATGTAATAAGAGAACTAATCTTAGCTGCAGATATTTTCTTGCCATTCTTGGGATGTTTCGTTACACCTCTGCTTGTTTTTCATAACGCAGTCTCAACACTCTTTCTGCTTCTGTGGTGGAAATCACACAATGGCTGACACTGATTGCTTTATTTTCTCAGCATGTACCCCCAGCTTGTGCTTGTTGTTGCAGGGGGGCATGCCAGAAAGCGACGCTGTGCCTGCACAATCCCTTGCTCTCTACACATAGCAGGGTGTGTGTGTGTGCGTGCGTGTTTGTGTGTGCGTGGATGTGTTATGGCTCTCTTGTTCAGGTGTGTAAAAGGATAGTCCTTCAGTTATGTGGGCTACTCTGTAGGCCTACATGTTCCCTGTGATATATGCAGTGGCTGTGATGGATGCTGGAACACCCGGTTCTTTAATCACACAAAGGTCTACCATCCCTGAACAGTAACATAATATTGTACAGTGTGTGTTGGGCTACACCCGCTGTTGAGTGTGTGGTCTCTCTCTATCTCACACACACACATGCACACACACATGCACACCACTGTGCGATCCAGAGACATGACTGTTAGTGGGTTCATTTCAGAAGGCCACCTACACACCTGGCCAGAGGAATGTTAGTGCAGACTTCAATCAGAGCATGTGGGGGGTACAACCAATGGTTTTACTCAGTGGTGCTGCCAGGGGAAGTGGCTACTGGCTAGTGGTGTGGAAACCTCCAGAAGTGAAGGAATAGTGAATGATACACATGGTAGAGAAGTTGTAAGAACAGTTACACCGTATTATTATATGGAGGTAATTGTTTTCGTTGAGTCATGCACACCAGTTCTGAATGAAATGCTTTAAATGTAAATTATAGTATTTCACATAAACAATGCGCCCGTTCTAATGTCAGTTAGAACGGGCGATGTTATGGCGATATTTCGATGGAATCATAGCTCAATGGTAGGGTTTTAAGAGTGTTATATAATGTCAGTAGTTCCCTCTTCGCCTTGTTGATGTAGAGGTCCCTCAAATCTGTGCGCTCCGCACCGTTTACATTATTCATGCGGAGGAGGGTCTGACTCTGTTTCGCGTGTATAAAATGAGAAGTTCGCTTAAAACAAAGTACAGATGGAGACGGCTAGCCCACTCGTTGTGTCACTAAGATTCCCTGTAAGCCTACGTGACAAAGCGCGTACTGTCCCGTTGTGACAAGCTTAACGGCAGAATGCCCAGTCTCTGCGTGCTTTGTCTCACTGCTGTAGTGGCTGTATTCAGCCGAATCGCCGAGACCGTGAGTCCGGTGGTCCGATGCGAGCCGTGTGACGCTACGGCGCTTCTGCATTGCAAGCCGCTGCCAAAAGACTGCACCGAGAAGGTGCGAGAGCCTGGCTGTGGCTGTTGCATGACGTGCGCTCTTGCCGACGGCCAGGCGTGTGGGGTATACACCGGCCGCTGCGGCTCGGGCTTGACCTGCCAACACCGACCGGGGGAAAGCCGACCCCTGCAAGCCCTACTGGAGGGACGCGGGTTTTGCTCAACCGCTGCCTCGAAAAAATTGACCAGCATTCTGATACATGCGCGAAAACAAGGTAGGCACGTGGATTGTCAACGTAAACTGCAGGATATTTATGTTACTCTCATATGTTTTTCTAACGCAGGTCTGTCATTTAATGCATTTAACTGCTTGCAAACGGTATCCCTACTTGGCAGTGGTTCTGTGTGGCCGCGCTGCTGTCTCCTTGACTTTAATGACGTGGTGCCTTAACCAATTGTTTTTAATGCCACCTACGATTCTGTTTCTGGACAGTTTGCAAATGTAGCCTGCTGCTTCTAAAAAAATAGATAGATTGTTTGAATTACGTCTATAATATGCTAACGATTAGTCTACGATTGAATATGGAATATTGGAATCAGGCGGTAGTCAACTATATTGCGCAGTTATTAACACTTAGAAACATGCCGTTAGTCTGCTAGTTACGCATTTAGGGTCAGTGCGTGGTTACGTTAAGAAGAACGTTAATTAAGAAGAGTCTTTAACCTATTGAATTGATATGATAGCATGCCCTTAACCTACAGTATTGAATGGATATGATAGCATGCTCCAGGCACACCTTTTACTCCTCTCAACCAGCGATATTTGCGCACTGACCTAAAACGTTGTCAACATGTTCCAGGCCAGTTTCATGTGGTTTGCAAATGCATGTTTGGTATAGCATGGGTGTTAGTCAGAGTAACAAATAGTTATAGTTCCCTGAAAGTAATCAGCGAAGACATTTCTAGCGATGCCACCAAGTTAGGGTTAGGGTTTAGCGCGCGTGCGTCACTGGATGACTCGCTTTAATTTGGGATGAATATAATATTCCCGTTTTGAATCTATAGGCTGACGAGAAAATATAACTATATTTTATAATATAAATAATACATAATATAAATGGAATACTATATATATATATATATATAGGTGATGTCATTCTGTATGTCCACACTTCCTTCATTTCCTTCCCATCTGTCATATACACATGCACACAGCAGTAAGTGCCTAGAGTAGCCTACATGGGACAAAATATGTTGGGGTGTAGCAATGAAGGAACATGGTACCCTTTCATGAAAATTGGCTACGGTGTCTTCCCAAAGAACACACACACACACACACATGCAGGCACTAGTATTGGCTCTTATGTTACTCATTTGACGAGCTGGCTGGTGTTTAGCAGGCATGCATGCACACTCTGGTGAGATGGCACGCATTCCACACATGTGAATATGCCCTGCTGATGCCAGGCCTCAGAGAGTTGTGTCTTCACCCCCACTCAGCTTTTAGCTTGGCCACAGCTGTCTTGTCTTTCTGTTCTCTTCTAGGCCTGTGTGTGCGTGTGCGTGCGTGTGTGCGTGCGTGTGCATGTGATAGTCTTTCGGCCGCTGTCACACACTGTTTTTGCTACTTAATGTAGTCTGGCATAGATAATTAGACATTTTAACAATATCATTTTAACTGCTGTAGGATATTTTTAGAGTTGCAACAAGACATTGTTAAAAAGAAGTACAATCTTGATAATCAGACTGGTGGCTCCTTATCCCAAACCAGCACTGCTGCTGTAGGCCATCTTTGTCTAAATCATTATCCTTTCCTCTTTGTATCTCCGTCTCTCTTGGAACGTGCTGTGCTGTCTTTACTTGGCTGCACTTGCTGTATTTAATTGGCTATGCACACTTTGTAATGTCCTTTTGGTCAGTGTCAGAATAAGGTACAGATGCCATCTGGTTAGATATTCATCTGATATATGAGATATATTGTGTAGTTCATGTAGCTGCTCTTCACTATTGAAGATGTAAAAAGATATCTTGTGCCCCCATTGTTCAAAGTGTGTACGTGCGACGTGAGGACCCACTAAACAACATTTTCTCAAACAATATCAATACTTTTACTCTGCTTCTCACCACAGTGTGTGCTATTTATTTACCCAAACATTATTACGCAAAGAAATTGCGCAATATGCTTATTGAACAACTTTAACTCTAATTGAAGTTTATATGCAGGGCTCAATATTTTTTTCTTGTCTTGTTTGTTTTGGGAATTTGTCTTACAGACAGTGCAGAAAATTTCCGAGTGCTGTCTGGCAGGCCTTTTCTGTTTTCCCTCTTGTTTTTGTTGTTAAGATGTTGATGGTGTGTTGTTTTTTCTGTGCTGTTGAGCCCGTGGAGGCCAACCATGTCACTAATTGATTAGGCGGTCTCTTAGTCTTCCTGGCCACATGAGCTACTGATTCCAAAAATCTGCTTTGAGTTAATGGTTTAAAAGGCTGTGTGTGTGTCTGTCTGTCTGTCTGTGCATGTGCCACTTGTGTGTCTGGGTGTGTGTGTGTGTGTGTGTTTATGCATGTGTGGGGTTCTGTGTGTGTTTATGTGCACAATGAGGTGTTTGTGCTTGTATGTGGTTTGAACTAAACTGTGTGCATGCATGCTTGTTGGTGTGTGCGTATTTGTGTGTATATGCAGCACACACTATTGCAGTGTATCTATTTTTACATACTGAGCTCTGTTGCGCAAAGGATTATTGTGGCAGTTATTTCATATCCTATTAGAGGGTAATGTTTAAGCACTTTTACTACACTCGTCTGTGTCAGCATGTCATATGCTACTTTGCTTTTTTGTCTAACAATTCCTCCTTACTCTTTTACCATCAAAATGAGCCTGGAATATTGTAGGAATAAATATTAACACTGGCACTTCCATTGTCTTCTAATTATTGGGTTATTCTTTATTCATTTCTTCTTGCCTTACCTTTCTTTATTTGTCTACCTTGTCCCATGGAGGTTTCTGTGAGGATAAAACAATGTCCTTGTTTATTACTTAGATTCATTGCATGTCAACAAACAGGCATTCGGTTGTACAGAACTGGAATTTAAGGGATTAACAGTAAGAGAAGCTGATTGGACAGTTTAAGCATCTGGAAAAACAATACTGAACCGCATTCAGTCAAATGTGCATACATTACAGTACAATTATAAACCTATTATGAATGTTGAAACATGACTGCTTTTCCTCCAACAGCCAATGTCGAGGGTCAGGGAGCCAAGGGTCTTGCCAATGCTACCACAGTGATACCGGTGTTGCCAGGATTGGTGGAAGCGGAGGGTGGGCGTGGCAGGGTGTTTCTAGACACTAGGCTGCACCCCAAACTGATGAAGAAAAGCCAGAGCAAGAAGAGCCATAGTTTCAAAATGGAGTCTGGAGGAGCAAACACGGACATGCACAACTTGTCTCTGGAAAGCAAGAGGGAGGTGGAGTATGTAAGTCACACCTTCTGTATGTCTCTGATTTATTAAAGGACACTGGTGTCTAGTATAGCCACTATGTGTCAGCGTTCTTCATTGTAGGGGTCAGGTCAGCCCACCTTTATGCGCTTGCACTTTCATGTGTCTTTACAATGAAAAGCTGCTTCCTCCCAGCTGAGATATGTACTGGTAATGTGTCTGTTTACGTTACATAATGAAAAGCCCCTGCCTGTGTTACTGTACTTTATATGACATCTGCTGTGAGCTGTGAACCACTCAGATGCTCCTGTAAGTCATGTCTGCACTGTTCATTGCATGCGACACGGTTGCTGCAGGGCTGAATGTGCGTGTCCTAGCACTCTCTCGCCCTGAGGGGGCGCTGTTTGACACGTGTGCTGTGTTCTCAGGGGCCGTGTCGCAGAGAGATGGAGAGCATCCTGACCACGCTGAAGATCATCAACGTGCTCAACCCCAGGGGCGTCCGCATACCCAACTGTGACAAGAAGGGCTTCTATAAGAAGAAGCAGGTAGACACACACATGCACATAGGCCGTGCCCAAACACGTCCATGGAATCCCCACCTGTCCCAACCTCAGCCCCTGTCGTTGCTGCGGTTGCCACGACAGCGTCAACACTACATTATCAGGATGGCTAATAACCGTGTATTACTCATGGTAAATGCACTGCAGCTGCCTGACTCACGGCAGACAGGAAGTGAAGGAGGTCAGGTGTGGGTGTGGGTCCATGTGGGGGGTAGGGAGTGTGTGTGGCGTGCACCGTGTGGTGACAGGGGAGGAGAGCATGGCACCCGGCACGGGCAAGGCTGTGCCTGCCAGCTTAACAAAACAAACTTAGTTTATTCCTCTCCTGTGGCTCAGACCTTAGGCCACCCATAGGATGCCCATCGGCACACCGGATGGAAGCCCTCTGCATCCAGCAGGCTGTACTTTGTCCCTGGCCAGACGCACCACACTAAACAGCTGCTGACCGGGACCATAGAGGAGTCACACAAGGTGGCGGGGCGGGGCAGGGCTGGACGGGGCGGGGGGGTGAGAGGTCAAAGAAATACCCCACATTTCCTCTTCTTGTAACGGTGAGCCTTATCACTAGATTCCTGCGAGCTAGAAAGCATTCTGGGAAATGAATGAGTCACCCCCACTTACGCCGTGAGTCATAGACCAGCCCAACCCAAACCATAACACATGCACGCACACACGCATGCCTTCACACACAGAGGTAAGTCTTCCACCGTCAACCTCCATGTTCGTATGCTGCCATTTTCTTCCGGCTCTTTTCTTGAATTGGATTAACCAATTTCATTGACAGGACTGTGTGTGCGTGCGTGCGCGTGTTAGCGATAAGGACCTTGTGAACAACTAGGGTGTCCATACAGTGAATGGATGAAGGGAATCTGGTGTGCAGTCATGCTTCTGCCATACACACGTGTGTGTGTGTGTGTGCGTGCGTGCGTGCGTGCGTGCGTGTATGTCTGTGTGTGTGTGTGCGCGCGCGCGTATGTATGGGAATACAAGTCCATGCATGTGCTTAGTTTACCTTGAGAGAGTACTACAGTGAATAGCTAATTTTAGCCATGGGCTATATAATTCATTGGCTCTGTACCTCAGCCAAGCCTGCCTGACACTGTCTCACTCCTCCCCCCCTCCACACACACACCCTTGTTTGCCTTACAGTTAATCACTCACAGTTCAATCTGTGTCCTCTTGCCTTCCTGTCTTGTGCTCCAGTCACAGCTATACATGGGAGGATATACAGTAAAAGCTAGGGGTCATTACACGCTTTGTCATTCATTCATGTAATTAATCGCATTTATCAATATTTGCCTTTTGCTCCCGTACATATCACTACACCAAGCCAATAACAGTTCAGTAGGTTATAGGCTACTGCACTGACAACTTTATAACTCAACTGTATAAATCTACAGTGTATACACTTAATACACTGAATACTGGTATAAAGATCTACAGGAATTATTACAGCATGGTGTGGCCACATCGTTTGTGGTATAATTTAGCCTATAGGCCTAAGCTACTTGTCTCTGCAGCAAAATAAAATATGCATTTTTTAAGCCTATTCTACACTGACTAGGCTACTGTGTTTGATCTAAAGTTGGCTAATCACGCTAACGTTAACGGTACATCTGGTAGTCTCCTCTATAATGCCTTTGATGTTGTTGTCTGCTATTTATTATCGTCGTGAAAATAGGCTTCTTCCTCTTGCACTGATTGGTGTACTCTCGTCTTCAATTTAAGATTGCCACCCACTCACCATATCTAGCATTAAATATTGTTGCCTATATATTCCTCCATGGCATTATGAATGACAGCTTCAGGTCCTTCTTTTTCCAAAAGTAGTGTGTAGCTGAGTTTTGTCTGAATGCAGATTGTCACGTTCTCATCTACGGTAGGCCTTGGAAATACTGTTTGATTTAGACGAGGAGTGGCCCTGGGTAGAGCGTGCAAGAAGGCTACCCACTCGTTTATTAAGAGGATTTTTGCATTGATATCATTACTACCTGGACATATCAGCATATCTTATTCAACCTCGGTTTGTATTCTTCCGATTTTGTGCTCTGAATTTCCCAGTAACAGTAACTAAGCAATATAATGAATCTGCGTAAATGTTTATGACGCGTCATTTTTTATATAATGAATGAATCGAATTGAACGCGTGATTTGGACAGCTCTAGTAAAAACGCATTTTTCAACTTAACGTCAGGCTGTTCTGCTTGACTGCATTGTCATGATAACGGGGCTGTGTTTACAACATGTGTGTGTGTGTGTGCATTGTCTGTGTATTAAGGACACTTCAGAGGGAGGTGGTGGGTTAGGTAAAAATATGTGAACTACGTACCACACCCCACCCCTACACACACACACACAGCCTTCAGCCTGTCCACGATAGCAGTGCCAGGCCAATAAGGGCTGACTCACTGAGTATGGCTAAGAAAGCTCTGTGGGAACACACACTCCTGCCAAAATGGCTTTATAATAACTGACCAACCTTTGGAGACCCAGACAGCTATTTTTTCTCTCTCTCTCTCTCTATCTCTCTGTCTGTTTGTCTGTCTGTCTGTCTGCCTGCCTGTCTGTCTGTCTGTCTGTCTGTCTCTCTGTCTGTCTATATCTCACTCTCTACCCCTGTCTCTGTTAATTAGGACGTATACGTCCTCTTTGTTCTGTGTGCGTGTGTGTGTGTGTGTGTTGAGTGCGGTGGTGACACTCAAGGTGTTAATTTCCCACAGAGGTCAGCATGCTAAAAATGCATGCGCTGGTTGAGTAGTTTGTCCAACCACATGAACTCCCAGTGTGTGTTGTGTGTGTTTGTTTCAGTTGTTCGCTAACTCGGTCGGGCAAGACTCATTTCATATTTCACTTCTCTGGGATTGTCTTTAAAATGCCATTTCACAAATTTCCTTCATTTTACAAAAGCAATATCCTGCTGCAGCAAAGTGTGGGCCTGCGAGCTACTCCCAATGCACCCTCGTTAGCAGAGGCATGCACGCAATTGCGCTCACATACAAATACAGTATATACCCTCGCCTGTGTTTGTGCTGTGGTCGTGCCCTTTTTAATGCCGTGAAGTACTGCTGTTAGCTTTAAGACATCATAAGAGTCCACATGTCTACACACACAACACACGCAACATATAAAGGTGGCATTGTGAATACGTGAGGATAGATGAAATGTGCTCTGTTGGCAACAGCCATGTGGCTAGCATCGTGGCAAGGAATGCATGGTCCCAGAATCCATAGACCTCTTGTCCTATATGAGTCCTTCGGTCTAGAGAGCCTAGGGTTTAGGGGGCTGCGATTGTACTGTTTGATATTATGCAAAACAAACTACTATGCTTAATACAAATTGTATTACTTATGTTTCTGCCAGCACTCTGGGCTAATGCCACAGTACCGTGTTTCCATTAGGGCATAGCAAAAACATGCCAGAGTTCCAAATGAGAGGAGGAGAACGTGTGAAATGCTAACAAAGCAGTATAGTAAATGATAGAGGATGAAGAAGATGTTGGTGGAAACACATTCTCTTATGTTTAACTTCATTTGGCGAACTGACCAAACAACTCTAATACACACGTAACATTGTTGACCAGTTGTAGGTGAGGTGAATTTATATTACCGTGGCACAACATTTTTCCTCGACTTATTGTGATAAACGCACTACATAGCCACAGGTGGTCCTTTGATAGTGGTTTGACCGCTGTTTTACTCAATCTCATGTTTGTCTGAAGTAAACTGTGATCTTTACAGATGCTGCCAGAATATCTAGAATGCTATTTCATGACATGACCCTAGACATACCTATCGGTATATGTTATGGTGACCAGTCACCTTTTGGCTTATTTAGCTTTTCCAAAGCAACATTAACTATAATGAGTTTGCTAATGATTATTTCCTTTTAATGAAATAACCTCTTAACTGTGTGTGTGTGTGTGTGTGTGTGTGTGTGTGTGTGTGAGTCTGTTTTGTTTGTTTGCAGTGAGGCAGTAAAAAAGGACTGTTAGAGATGACTTTAATAGTTTACAGATGAAGCATTCAACCCTTCTGAAAACACGTGCGCGTATGTGCACACACACACACACACACACACACACACACACACACACACACACACACACACACACACACAGAGAGATAGCTATCTCAATAAAAAAATAAGTGATTTTCAATCTTTTTGAGCCAAAACAAAATAAGTAGCTTATAGTTTGTGGGTTAAGAACTACGTGGAAAGCATCCAGTATAAAAAAGATTTATGTTATTGAAAAACATACACACATTTAATAAAATAAAATAAAACTAGGTTGAATAATGTTAATTAAAAGGTTCCTCAAAATTTGAAATGATCTCTCGAGCCCACTTTAACAACCGCTGAATTACAGAATGTTAAGCTTCGTCCACAGTCTCCACTATAGGGTCAGAGCTAAAATAGAAGCTCGGCCACAGATTCAGACTATTACTCTGTGTGTGTGGGGGGGGGGGGAGGAGGGTTGAGAGAGAGGGAGTGGAATTAAAAAGTAATTCTGCGGAAGAAGGAACAGACAAGAGCCACAGCCCCCAGAGCACTGCAGTTGTCAGTGAGGTATTTTAACGGGGCCCTGTCTCTATAAAAGTGCCTTTGATCATGTGTGCCCGTGCACGTGCATGAGGAAGGAATACACGGAAACAAACACGAGAAGCAGCCAGACCTGTATGCATCTCACTGCTGGCTCATTTTGCTGCTAGGATCAGCTCAAGATGGCTTCACGGTTCTGAAATAAACATTTACGTTGGATATTTGTTTGTTGTCAGTTTGTGGCAGTGTTTTAAAGAACGCTTTTAATAAGACTATTATAAATATACAGTGTGTTCGCCGCTCTACCATGACAACTCTTCTCCAACCCCCCCTCCCCATAGCCACGAGCACTAGTCTAATGTACAATATCTGTTGTATCAACATGTCAACTGACTAACTAAATCGAGGAGTGTGCCTTTAAATGCCTTTGGTACTCAGCATTGTGTGGGACATTTGGACATACTGTATCTGTATGGATATGAAGTGTGTGTGTGTGCGTGCGCGTGCGTGCGTGTGTGTGTAGTCTATGTGTTTCTGTCTGCCAGCTACCCAGAATAGCACTACTGGTTTCCCCTCCAACCCAGCTTTTGCAAATATTTTGGAGACTCCATGTTTACCTTCAAATTACTTTACTCTCAATCCTTCCCTCGCTATCTAAAATAATCAAATGCTCCCCATTTCCCTCCCACTGGCTAGGAATTTGCCATTCCCTGTCGCCCCTAGGTCGGGAAAATGTAGCTGTTTCACTCAGGCCAACAGGGATTATTGCCTTGTGTGAACTCTGTACAACATGTCAGTATAGAGTCAAAAAGAGCGAAGTGATAATTACACACACACACACACACGCACGGACAATGTGGTGCTGATGAATCTGTGTCAAGTTGAATTCCTCACTGTGGAACGCTAATCTGCACAATGTGCCTTGTGTGTGTGGGGAAGCTCCTACATGGCTCTGCGTCAGCTCTTCTTACATGCTGCAAGCTGTTGGGGGGGGTGAAGACACACCTGCACACCAAATAAGCATGTTAGAGTGTTGTGTTGTGGATGTATAACAATGTCCTGTGTTTGGCGGCAGTGTCAATAAAGTGCATTGGACAGTGTTGATGCAAGGGTGTCCATGGTGATGACGGTCTCTCCGCCTCTCTGCTTGCAGTGCCGTACCTCCAAAGGCAGGAAGAAGGGCAAATGCTGGTGTGTGGACAAATATGGGCAGCCTCTCCCCGGCTACAGCAGCAAGGAGCAGGCCGAGACCCAGTGCAACACCCTGGAGAACAGATGTGAGCAGAAGGACTACAGCACACGGGAGGAATAAACGGTCTGGGGGAGGGGGCCATGAGGGAAAGAGACAGAAGGAAGACTTTGCTCCTCCTCCTCCTCCTCCAGTTTAGGAGGAACTTCTCCTTTGGGTGGGGGTGGTGGGGGTCGAACAGAGGGAGGGGCTCAAAATGTGAAAGAAGGAGGTGTGTGTGTGTGTGTGTGTGTGTGTGTGTATGTTGAGTGGGGGTGTAGTGAGGGGAACAGCCTCACTGACTGGCCGAGCTTTTTGTCCATCATGGATGTCTGTCCTGCGCTTAGGGGAATTCTATTGTTTCTATCAGACTGAAAACACCAGTGAACAGAGACTTCTGCACCATCGTTCAGAGGGAGAGAGAGAGAGAGGGAGAGAGAGAGAGGAAGGAGGGACTTTCCCACTCGTTCAAGAGGACTTGTGACTGGTCATGTGCCTGCATCTGTACGTGTGTTTGTCAGCAGCGAGCGAGCGCACTTCATCTTGCATGTGCACAAGACTTCCCAAATGGCGTGTGCCGATAATGCAGCTGGCTAATGGCCTGCTATCCTTGCTTCAACAATCTCTCTGGCTCAGGGTCCTAGGGTTAGTGGGAGGGTAGGCCTTTACAGCACACCAATTGCCTACCTTGAATTCTATGTTGTACTAAGACTGGCCTGTTTCCTCCCACACATATAGAGAGCGGCGGCATTCTGTGTTGTTATTGTGCCTTAATACCCCTCATCCGCTGTTCATAGCCCTCCACTCGCGTAATCCTCCATTAAGGTTTCTCTGTGTTCGGGTCATTTCACCAAGCTGGTCCAAGCCCACACCAGCCACACTCCCACTATTCCTGTCAGTGGTGCAGCCTTGTGTAGGCTCCTGTGCAGTGTGACCTGTCCTGCTAGACGCATGCAGGTGCCAGCTGCCCTGCCCCTGAACGCCAAGCGCAAGCACTTAAAGCACTTTAGCTGCACTGCTAGTTGCCAATGCACGCACTTACAGACTATTGGACCCATCTGTACGTGCACACCTTTCTGTGGAGGCCACAGTTAAGATGAGAATGTGCGATACGGTAGGAAGGACAATGCTAACCTGGGAGAAGAAACAAAACATGAATTAAGCTACACCAGGACTTCTGACAGCGAACACAACAAATGCCCCTCATCATTCTATTCAATGCAACTATTTATATTTTGTTTTTTCTTAGATTTTCTTGCTGTATGATCTGATGCCAACAAAACTCCACAAGATGGACACAGCACCAAATATGCATTCACACAAGTGGTAGGGGGTCTGAGAAAGGAGGCTTCCTGTGCGACCTCTCTCACATCCTGTGCAAAAGCCGACACAGATAGCTAACCCTGTAGCTCGGTAGCAGGCGACCGACCGGCTGTAAACACACAAGAGTTTTTAAAACTTCAACTTCAAAAGTTCATCTGTTGGTGCTATGTCGCGTTCTATTGTTGATACAATACTTGATACAAGGGGAGAACCCTAAAAGTATGTTTAAGCTATTTCCTTCCACCATTTTTGTGTGTCATTACATATATACATTATATGTGATGCATCTAACGAAACATTATGTATAGTTAAATTATCTGAGAGAAAGATAAGCTGATCCAAACTACGATTTATGACTAACATTGACTTGCCGATTGCACAACTGTCCTTATGAGTATTGAGGGGGAATATAATCACTAATAAATGTTTTTTTTTAAATGAAACTTTTCCTTCTGATTCTAGAAAGTGTCATGTGTAACCCCCCCAGATTAAGTGCATTTGACACACAATGACCCCACAATCATTGTTACGCTGCTAGCTAGTGATGTGTCTAGGTGGCCTGGTGTGGCAAGGGCCAGGTGAGATTTGATTGGCCATGTCAGGTGCCACCCTAAAATCCTAAACTATGATTGGCTATCTCCGCTGTCGGGGGCAAAACTTATGTTACCTGTCATTTGGTATCTTATACTAATTACAGTGTAACTGCACCCTAAAATGTGTTTTTTTTTGCTGTAAACTAAGTAATATGATTGATCTGTGATGAGACAAATCAATGCTGGTGTTATTGACAACATTCCCATTTATATAAAATTCTGCATTTTATGTGCTGAAAACAGATTTACAGATCCATTAAAAATCATCCCAGGACCTGGCTGGGTTTCATCGGTACACTTATTAGTACGCTCCTACGTCATGAATTTCAAATGTTAATGGGGGGCCTTCTCACTCAGCTCCTTGACAGTTGTAGTGGGTGGAGTCAGGCTCAGAACTGGGGTGCAGTTACACTTTAACAATAATATTAGTTAACATTACTATTATTTTATTACATGCTATTAATATATATACTATTACATTAAAATCTAAAGATCTGTAATTGTAGCTATAATTATATTAATTGTGTATTTTATCTCTGTATTTAATGTGTCATACAGCTATGTTGACAGCTACTGTATGTTAACAGCTGTCATAAGGTCACTAATCCTTTGCTGGATTTCTTTCCACAGCAGCATGAAAATAAACCCAGTATAACAATTATTGATTATAAAACATTAGAACAGAACAGAGCAGCACAGTCAGAATGGCCATAATGTTCATTTACTTTACTATGTTGATGTTCTGTTCTAACATCATATAGTGTCCATCCTATTGTGTGTAAGAACACCACATCATCAATCAAATGTATGACCCTATCGGAGAAGTCAGGGTGTGCCACCCTATAATGAGTCTGTGCCCCATAACGTCTGGACACGCCACTGCCTAGGAAAATGTTATAAGAATAGTATGTATACAGTAATATACCATTGAATACACCTCTCTGGTCACTGTAATTTATTGGCTGTGTAGGCCCATGACACTTAATATAAATTACATACATCACTACACAGACATCCCACCTCAGTGAATCATACAAAGTCAAGGCCACCTGCATGTCAGTGTTTGTTGTTGATTTCATATTTTATTTTTTGCTGGTTATGTAAGAAGTTCACGGGTAAATGTACTTTCTTTTTATTTTCATTTAAACTTTATCCAACAGGGTTCAATTTAAACCTTTCAATTTACTAAACTAGTAATAATATTGTTTTCCTTCAATAACAGAAATATAATTTGTATTTAAGATCTTTTTTTATAATAAAAAATGAACACATTTTCAAGTTTTGTGTTTACTCATTAACAATAACAAAGTGTATGTTTACAACCTCATAACAGAGCTAAATCTGCAATGAAAATAGAAACAGATTAGCCTAACATCAATTAAGAAAAATATTGAAAACAACTACAACTGCTCCTTACCTACTGTGGTGAGGAGCAGGAAAATATGAGCAATGGGGTTAACATAAACTAAAAACCCTTACTTAAACTAAACTAAAACAAAGCACTTTTAGCATCAACAAGCTCACAGCTGACCTTGTTGGCGATCAGCCACACAAAGTATAATAATTATTCATCTGTCTCAAAGGGGATGGCTTAGCTTCATACTGTAATGCATTGGGCTCCCTGCAGCCTTGGAATGTGTCCATGAGGATAAAGGGAAGGTACAATTAGCAAAAAAACTAAAATAAATCTCATGGTGCCAGGCAGACTGGCAGTGGGCACAGAAGGGTGAGCTACATTCCTGGTCCAGACCAAGGCAAACAGAATGGGTCATACGGCTGCACAGGCCAGCCGAGCCAAAGTTATACAGGCCCAAACTACATGTGCACTGCACACATGCAGAAGCTATAGTGATGTTCGTACTGTATTAAGGTAAGAAAAGTAAGATAAGAGCAGATGACTTGACCAGCTTGCACCCACAATAAGAAGGGCCACTTTAGACACACTTGGACTATTCACCTGGAGGCTGATGGTTCTGTTTCATCTGGTCAACAGAGTTCCCAGACTGATTCAAATGACGCAAATGTGAGCCAATTGTAACTTAGGATGTTTTCACCAGGCTAGCAACAAAGACATTTGTATGTATGCACTCAAGTTGAACAGGAGAGCACAGAGAAAATAGCTGAGATTAAAGTTTTTATTAAATATATCACTTTTTTTACATTACAATTCAATTTAAAAAAAAGTGTACATACACATGAGTGTGTAGTGTGTCACTTTGGAATAGAGTCACACAAACAGTTGTCTCTTCAAGAGCAGCAGTTAGACAGAGCATCACATCACAAACTGTCAACACTTCATGGATCCACGAGACATTATCATGTCACATTCTTGTTCACAAAGCACAGAAACATACAGTAACATCAGTTGTCTTTGATACACGCACACATACACGCACGCACACACAGACACACATCAAAACGTCATCTGAGAGCGGAGACTTGACATTGGAGGTAGGTGAAGGTCGATATATACCCGTTTGTGAGACCATGCAAACGATACCTGTCATGAAATCTGCAAAACCCACAAGAACATGGGCTACTGCTGAACTGTGAGGAATTCTCAGGAGCTTTGCATTTACTAATAACTGAGTTATATAACGCATCAACACAAATAAACAACAAGGGCACATAGAAAATAATGACAAAAAGAATGGTCACTCAGTGCTTGTGTTCTTACCTGGTTGGTCAAAACCACCAGTAAGCTCCTGCAATGGAGCAATGGAGCCTCTTAGGATCAAGTTACATCATATAGATTTTATACAAGCATACAAATAATAACAATAACAATATTGAAAAATCATATAAATATGCCTGAAATAATTATAAAATAACAAACAAAAGGCAATACAATTATTAATAAAAAAATAAATAAGTATGCAAACTTATGTTAATGCATCAATAATAAAATCTCCTTTATCTGAAGAAAAAATAGATTAGAGATTTCTCTTTGGTGGGGTGGGGTCATGGCAGGGAGGCAAGGGGTATGGTGTGGGGACACCCACAGGCCCTACAGTGACAGTGTACCTGAATTTCAACACCACCATGGATGAGATCAATAAATATACTGCTTATGGAGAAGGATCAACTCAGTGGCTTGTTTGATCTGCTGGAGGTCTTAAGAACACTCTGCGTCTCCGGGCAGGTCGGTGGAACCCAAAATCTTCTTTCCGTTCCAGGAGGACACGCACCAGCACCGACCCCTCTGGCCGTCTAAAGACGACTCACACTAGGACAAGAAGACTTGACTTAGCTTTGTGTGTTCATGTGTAGGCTTACACATGCACCATGCAGGCTACACACACACACACACACACATGCACACACACACACACACACACATTTGCACATGGCATTTGGCACGTGTACACTGACACACAAGGTACGTTTACGTCTCATTACAGCAAAGCGTTACTCGATGATTACCTGCTTTGCTTTGTAGAGCCCGTGTTTGTCACAGTTGGGCAGGTAGAATCTGGTAATTTTGTCTCCTAGCTTCTGCTGGGACTTGGCAATCTTCTCCAAAGCTCTCTGCAGCTCTACGTGACAGGGACCCTGGGTGAAAGACATATTGGTTAGCTGTGAAAACCTGAGATCACCTTGGCTTCATTTTAATAAAACAAATGTGGTCTGGTAATTCACTACTTAGGTTTATGCTCTATAAACTAAAAATCGATATGCTCTACCACCCCACCCCCACCCCCCATCTCTCTCTCTCTCTCTCTCTCTCTCTCTCTCACACACACACACACACACACACACACACA